>SNQN01002696.1:40452-70321 GCA_008642245.1 Bassia scoparia | reverse complement strand
GGAAAATGTTCTATCTAACTAATCATGTTCAGATGTTCTTGGAATCTAAAACTACTAGCAACTGCTTTTCAAACAAACTAGAGAGCCTACATTCTATCTGTCACCATAATGTTATCCAGGAGAAATTTCTGTTGACGTTTTAAGAATAAAATAAGAAAAAAGTAAAAGTTAATTACTTCAGTGGTGATTAGAGTGATAAGTTATCTGTTAATTGCTCAAATGCTAACAATTGTTTTAGCTAATTCAGGACTCATGACGACAAACGAAGTCCCAACTGAAGAAAACAAATCAATTGCTGCTCTGCCAATCCAAAAAGTGTGTAGCTCAGGGTCTTAACACTCCATGATGGAATTGATTTGATCAAGCTTTTCCAAGATCAGGGAAGAGTTTATAAAATGAAGCAATATATGTCAGATGATCATGATCTTCTGCAGTAGATATTGTACTGAGACAGTTACATATTTCTCCTTGTTAATTTTTGTTTAAACCCCCCCTCCCCCCACATCTTTAAGGATGCCTTTTTTATGTAGAATGTGGCTTTACCTATGAGTGGAGTTTTAAGGATTAAAATTTCTAAGTTCTATCAACATTTATAATTSAATAGGAATGGAGTTTAATTGGCTAACTTGGCCAGTGGATAAGGGATGCTAGGTAGTATGGGAAGGTTGTAGAAATATATTTTATTCATTGACTTTAGTTCTTGTGAAAGTTTGGAGCTTGCCAAAACTCTTGAATTGTTCTAAGATTTGTAGGTTGATCTAATACTGATGAAAACACTTGGCATTTTTTTTAAGTGTACTAATATAAGGATGTTAAAATAATGCAGATCACTGATTTGCCATTCTCTCTTTACTCTAAGATTTTTTGATTGAATCTCGCCATGGATTTAAAAAGGTAAATAGTTGCACTTAAATTATATTATTAATCTGTATTCTAGTTTTAAGGCTCCTGGGTGCAAGATTTTCTACTTTCTGCTGTGTAAGTTTATTGRGATTTAATTAGGGTGACAAGCTTTTGTTTATTATTTTTGGCAATTCAATGGTTATGTGTAATTAGGCTGCGTTGTCTATCCAGTGGCTCTTTTCAAAGTATCTCTTTTGTACTCTAACTTTAAGTGTATCTAGTCCTTGCCCCTTCCATTGTATTGCGATGCCCATCTGTCATTCTGTAGTAATAAAATTATTCCCTTAATCTACTCTGAGGTAGTCTGGAAAAGTGATTATCTCTGACCCGACCAATTATCTGTTGCAGTAGATGAACTGGACAGTTTTTTTTTTTTTTGTGTTTAGGATTGTTGTGGTTCTGAGGAAAAGTTTGAAATTGTAATTGCTTTTAATTATATCATCCATTCTAGATTTGGATTTTAAAATGGAAATTCAGTACATACTCATATTTTTTGAGGGGAATTGGAAATGAAAATTTCAACTGAAAAGAATCACAGCAAACATATGTTATTTTTGTATGCTGTGACTGCTGTCTTTTGCAGCATGCAGTGCTTCTATATAGCTAACTGAATACATATGTGAAATTTTTTTATTTCTCATCTTCATGTCTTTTGTCTAGTTTTTTTAATAGTAAAATTTTGGTTGTTTCCAGGYAACATTTGTGAAATAATCATTGGCTCATTATTCAATTCTGTGATTAATTGGTTGTTTCCAGGGAACATTTCTTCCATTAATCWTTCCACCAACAATATTTCAAACCACCCTATGGTTGACATGGTTAACCGTTCTTTGTTTTCTGAAGGTAATATATAATTTCCATAATTCATCTTCTCTTTTTTGGGTTGGAAATGTTGTCTTCGTGTATATGCTACACTTTTGTCTCTGGCTGTAGATGCAGTTCCCGTCAAAATACCCTTCATATTGTACTTTTTTTTCAATATTTCTATGATTTATAGCTATTGATGCATATTGTAGCCGCGCACCATGGCCACAATTAGGTAGTGATAACTGACCTGCAGATAAAGGAGAAAACAATGCACAAAGAAAACTGCCTTTCTCAAGTAAATCTTTGCATGTATTAATTTCAATTGGACATATTCTTTTGAAATTAATTAGTTTTTTTAAATTCTTTTGAAATTACAGGCGATGCTGAATCCTGATTACAAGAAGCGGCCAGTTGCTGCAGCTGTGCAGAGCCATCGTTTTGTTAGTGGAGCTCTTTTGTAGTTTTGCATTGCATGATGTATTATTGGCCCAAAATAGCTCTGTAAATATGTAGGATCAATCCACATGACAGTACTCTGTGAGAGTTTATCATTCGTGTATATATTACGACTTGTTTATGTTTATTATTTAAAATTTTATTTTTGCATATTTATTTTGTTTTCCGTTTATATTAATTTTTTTATATATTACATTTACGCAAAAAAAATAGGTTTAATATCCACGAATTTAAAAAAAAAAGCAACAAAGCACATTTAGCGACCGAAAATCGGTCGCTAATTTCAATTTCTATGCATTTTTTGGAGGGAAATTGCATTTAGCGACCGATTTTCGGTCGCTAATTGTACTTTTTTTGGAGGAAAAAAGCAATTAGAGACCGAAAGTCGGTCGCTAATTAGAGATCGATCGAGTGTCGATCGCTAATTGCTTTTTCCCTCCAAAATGTTGGAGGGTTCCCTGAGGAAAAAATCGGTCGCTAAACTTCTAGCGACCGAATTTCGGTCGCTATTTTTTTTTTGCGACTAAAAAATAGAGACCGACGTTAGCGACTGAAAATCGGTCGCTAAATGGTGTTAGTGACCGAAAATCGGTCGCTAATGTCGGTCGCCCGAGCGTGTTTTTCTTATTGTGCCTAATTGAGTATGTTATGAATTGTGTTCCAACCTTGTTTCAGAATTCATACCATAACTCAAAACACATAGAAGCATTTAAACAATAACAATTAAGTCACACTATAGAGCATATTACATGAATTCCAAGATTTAAACTTTTAAGAGTGTTTCTTCTATCCTTCATGTAATCTTCAAGACTTTGAATCTTCCTTTGAATACTTCAATTTTGAGCACAACTTCTTTCTTCGAATATCTTCGAAAGGCCACACACTTTAAGTCTTGGAATCATCCTATTATTGCACATGTAACATGGTCAAGGTCCAATAAAAGGTATATGACTAATTTTCAGCATAACAGTCAAGGAAACAACTCTTACTGGTTCTGTACCAGTATATGAGCTTTGTGTTTATTCAGTTGTTCCCTGTAACAAACAAGTTAGTTTCAATATATACACAATAAGCTTTAAATTGTCTGGGGAAAGAAGTATCCTATAACAGCTTGTTCCCAAAAACAACTATTTTCACAATTACGTATCCTGTTTCTTGCATCGGTTTGTTATCGCTCAAAACCTAAGGGACCCAACAAATTCCCCCTTTTTGATGATGACAAACTAAATCGAAGTTCCTGCAACCAAGCATGTTAGAAACAGAAAAACCTCAATTTGGTACTCAATTGAAGTTGAGCACAACCACCAGACTCAATGACTCAATGAACAAGTTAGCTAATCTAACTGGTTCCTAAAAACATGTAAACTCAAAAACATTGATTCAATCTAAACTAGCAAATTCTAGGCTTCAACTTCAACTTCGACACTATTTCCCCCTTTTGGCATCATTAAAAATCTCTCAAGTAAAGTGATGTGCACAAATTGTTAAATGTGCTCATCCATACAGTGGCATCAACCACCATTCATGTGTTATGCTGCAAAAAGATAATTAGTCAAACATGTCATCACATAGCAGAAATTATAGTTCATACAAATCAGCAAAGTTTAACCAAAAGGACCCTAATCCACATAAAAGGAATGTTTGTGGATAGGGGAGAATAGTTACAGACCAACAGAATAGTTATTTTAAGAAGCAAAAGAAAATAGGGGAGGGGAAACAGGAGCAAACAACATCACTCCTCTCCATCATACTCTTCCTCCTCCTCATCATCATGCTCAGCTTCTTCTTCCTCATCATCTGCTTCATCATCATCATCAACTTCTTCCTCAACCTCTTCATCCTCCTCAGCTGGGTCTTCAACTTTTGCATCTTCATGTTGCTGCTGTTTATCATCAGTACGCATTGGTTCCTCTATACCCGGAACCACCAAGTTGCTTGCAGCAGCCAGAGCTGAAACCTGAGTCTTGGGAGAGACAGATTCAATACCTGGAGCCATCTAAGCTTTGACATCAGGAAAAGTGAGCAACAACAACTGAGTCTCAACCAGCTCCTTCTCCATCTTATCAATTTTGGTATTGAATGAAGTTGAGATTCCCTGGACCAGTTCCATCAGCTGACCAAGAGTCTTCTCCTGGTTCTCCATCCTCTCCAGAACTACATTCTGACCCGCTGGTTCCTCTGCCTTGGCTTTCTTCTTTAGAGGGGGCTTAAACTCCACTAGTTCCTCAAACTTGAACCTCAACACATCAGCTCCAATATCAAGACCCTTTTGCTTAAATATACCCTTAGTGAACACTGTAACTGATATAGTGGATCCACTTAGGCTAACCTTGTTGTCCTTAAGCAATTGGGTGATGATAGAACCATAAGGTAGAGAATGATGGGATGAACCATAATAGTTCATGATGTGATCGAGCATCAAGGAAGGAAGATTTATCTTTATCTTCTTCATCATCAGGTAGATCAGTACCATCTCCATGATGCGTACTATTCCCCTTCCTTGAGCCCTTGGAAGCAGGACTTTGTTACACAAGGAATGCAGAACCAGCATGAGTGGTTCCTTCAGATCAACAGACTTCAAAACAACATAATTCTTGGGCATCTTCCCACCAAACAGAAAATCATAAATCTCATCAGGAGTGACCCCTACCAACAAAGGCCACCAATCACTTGAATATTTATCAAACCCATCCCTGGGTACTCCTAACATACTTGACACAGAAGAGAAAGACATGCTAACATCAACACCTCCAACACTCGAACCAATTGACATATCAGGCAGTTGTTTTAAATTTACATAAAATCCCTCACTCCAGACACATTTGCAGCAGAACAATCAAACAAAGACATCCAACCTTGGTATTCAATAAAACTCTTGTATTCAGACAAAGCAGGCACATCGAAATAACCAACCTGAACTCGACATCCAGATAACACTACTCTAGCGCCTAAGTCAGTAGAACCAGTGAAGGGAGATTCTACAGACTTACCTTTGACAGAACGAGGTGGTTTAACTATTGTTGCCTTTCTCTTGGTTCCCCTTTCAGATTCAGATGATTTTTCTTCTTCTTCTTTCGTCACTTCCTTCTTTACTACAGAACGAAGTCTTCCTCTGACTGAGAGTTCCACCATAGGTACTCCTTCCTTTTGACCCGTAATTTCGACCTCCTCATCCCCAACAACAACCTTCTCGAACTCCTGGTTTAAATCTCCTTGTGTCTCGTGCATCTGCTCCCCTTGAGAGCATGATGGTTCCTTGATGGTGGAACCACCAGCCTCAGTTGGATTTGCATGAGGCACTATTTCCGTAGAACTGTGTTTGGACGTTTTGGTGGTGATGGTGTTTTCTGAAGTGGATTTGGGTTAGCTTTTGTGGGAGTGGAAGTTTTCAAAGAATCGGTGGGTGGTAAATCATCTGTCTTTATCTCGAGTTGTTGAGGTTTAGGGTTCACTTCAGTGACCCTTTGAGATTGTGAGGAATCACTGGATTGACCCCTTCCTCTTCCTTTCATAGAACCTGTGTTTGACTTTCTTCCCATGATTGATCGATGATGAAGATTAACAGTAACCCGATGAATAGTACTTTTGAATTTTGAATTTAGTTGTCAAAAAACAGAGCACTTGGAAGAGAGAGAGAGAGTATAGAGCGATGAAGTGTTGTGAGTTGCAGAAAAGGATTAGCACAAGTATATATAGAGAAGTATATCATCAATGAAGCAAGAGGGTGAAGAAATATAGCCAGTTGAGCCAAAGTGTAACGGCTTAATTTTGAAATCAAATTTGCAATGATCACATTCCATAAATATCTCAACCGACTCTAATTTTGGCATGTGTAATATATGCCTTGATCATCAAGACAAAAATAACTAAAGTAGGATATATTTCTTTCCAAAAAGATATAAAAATATCAATCGAAAAACGTATCAGAGCTGGTCTGCTATTTCCCCTTGCTGGTACCTGTACAGAACCATTGCATTCTGTTTCTGTGAATTAATATTCAACTGAATGCTTTCTTGCAACAATGGCTTTCAACCTTTTTGAGGAATCAAACCATCTACACAACACCTGAAGGATTTCGACGTAGGTATATACACACATAATACAAGAGAAATAATTCTAGCCAATCATTGAGGGAAAAGTATAGAAGCCATGACACTAGAACCTACTAAACCTATGACACAAAAAGAAATAACCTAAAACCTAACTAAGCCTAAAAGGACTCTAAATCTACAAAAAGACTCACGACACAGAGGTTTTGTGAAGATGTCTGCAATTTGATCCTCACTTTTACAAAACAACATCTCCACTAAACCTTTCTCAACATTATCTCTTAAAAAGTGGTGTCTAATCTCAATGTGTTTGGTTTTAGAGTGCTGAACTGGGTTCTTAGAAATGTTTATAGCAATCGTGTTGTCACAAAATATTGGGACACTATTGTATACAACACCAAAGTCTTTCAGTTGGTTCGTTATCCACAACAGTTGAGAACAGCATGAACCTGCAGCAATGTATTATGATTCAGCTGTGGATAAGGCTACTGAATTCTGCTTCTTATATCCCCATGATATTAGACAAGAGCCAAGAAAATGTGTCATACCTGATGTGCTCTTTCAATTAACAAGGAAACCAGCATAATCTGCATCTGTCTATCCTATAAGATCAATTGAACTACCTTTAGGATACCACAAGCACAGATGTGCTATTCCCACAAGATACCTAAGTATCCTTCTAACAGCCTTCAAGTGAGATTCCTTTGGATTGCTTTGAAACTTAGCAAACAAGCCAACAGAAAACACAATATCAGGTCTATTAGCTGTTAGATAGAGTAGGGACCCAATCATCCCTCTATATAGTGAGGCTTCAACATCTGTTCCCCTCAGGTTAGCATCAAGTTTTGTAGATGTAGGAACAGGTGTATCATAAGCCTTGCTGTTCTCCATGCCAAACTTTTTCAGTAACTCTTTCAGGTACTTTTGCTGATGGACCATGATCCCATCAGCTGTTTGCTTTATCTGCAGGCCAAGGAAGAAACCTAATTCCCCCATCATGCTTATTTCAAATTCAATCTGCATAAGATTAGAAAACTCATCTCATAGCACTTGATTAGTAGCACCAAATAAAATATCATCAACATAAATTTGTACTACAATCAAGTGGTTCCCCCTGGTTCTGATAAACAAGGTTTTGTCCACTGTTCCCCTTTTTGTAATCATTCTTCATTAAGAAGTTGGACAATATTTCATACCAAGCCCTTGGTGCTTGCTTCAATCCATACAAGGCGTTGTCCAACTTGTACACATGTTGGGGGAACAGCTTGTCCTCAAAACCAGGAGTCTGCTCAACATATACCTCTTCTTTCAAGTATCCATTTAAGAAGGAAGTCTTCACATCCATCCGAAATTACTTCATATTCATGTGAGCAGCATAAGCAATTAATATTCTAATAGCCTCTAATCTAGCTACAGGTGCAAAGGTTTCATCATAATCTATTACTTCTTGTTGATTGTAACCTTGCACAACTAGCCTTGCTTTATTTCTAACTAAGGTACCTAGGTCATCCAATTTGTTTCTGAAGACCCATTTCGTACCAATGACTGACCTTTCCTTAGGTCTAGGTACAAGATGCCAAACTTCATTTCTTTAAAACTGATTTAACTCATCTTGCATTGCTAGTACCTAATCAGGATCAGTTCAGGCCATTTTATAGTCAGTTGGCTCTATACTAGACAAGAATGAATAGAAAGCACAAAAGTTTTGGTAAACACTTCTTCTTATTTGAATCCCTTTATTAATGTTGCTAATAATTTGATCAGGGGGATGAGAAGAGCTGTACTTAAAACTTTTTGTAGAAAAATCATTTTGTGCTTTCTTATTTTTTTGGGAACCAGCAAGATCATGAATCTCTTCCTCTTCTAAGGAACCAGAAGGATTTTCATTCATGCTGTTTCCCCTTACCTCTCTCACCTCAGGTTCAGGAGTTGTTTCATTATTATCCGTCTGGTTGTCTGTTCCCCTGAACTACTTACCTGTCCATCACTTGGGGAACCATCAGGTCCCGGTTCCCTATTTGTATCATCTTCATCTTCTTCTCTAGGCTCTCCACCATCATTTTCTGGTGGACCAGTGGGTGAGCCTAAGTTAGCTTGCTCTTCATTTGGAGAACCTATGCATGGTTCCCAGTGAACTCCAGGAGTCCTATAATCTCATCAGGTTCAACCTGTGCAATCTCAGAAGACATATTAAACTCATCAAAAACAACATGGACACTCTCCTCAACACACAAATTCCTCTTGTTAAAGACTCTATATGCTTTACTTTGAGAAGAGTATCCGAGAAAGATTCCCTCATCACTCCTAGGGTCAAATTTATCAAGCTGGTTCTTCCCATTATTATGTACATAGCATTTGCATCCAAAGACACGAAAGTATGCAATATTGGGTTTTCTGCCCTTTAGGAGTTCATAGGGAGTTTTCGTCAGTTTAGGTCTTATGAGTCCTCTTTTTAGTATATAACAAGCAGTGTAAACAACTTCACCCCAGAAACTCTTAGGGAGACCACTTTCAGTAAGCATTGTTTTAGCCATGTACTCAAGAGTTTTATTCTTTCTTTCAACAACACCATTTTGTTGAGGTGTTTTAGGGGCTGAGAAGTTGTGACTAATACCATGTTCCCTGCAATAACTAATAAAGTCAGCATTTTCAAATTCAGTACTGTAGGACGTGGGCCGCGCCCTCAGCGTATAGCGGGCGCGCGGCTTGGTACTACATCGAGGTGCTTTGCGTGGGTTGAGCCACGGAGCCCGCACGTGAGTGCGTTGGGGTAGTGTTGTCGAGTAAGGGGAGTCGCCACCGTGCCTAAAAAGGTTATTCACGGACGCCCGAAACGTTGGTGCCAAAACAATGGCCCCACGTCCAATCAAGTAACCAGTCGTGGGTTCGGGGACATGGTACGGATTGAATCAGTAACCCAATCCGCCCGCATGTAGCGGCCTCTACTCGGTCTCATTGTAATTCCATTAAGCACGATTTATTGGATGCACACAACTTACATATTCGTAACCTTATTAGCGCACTAGCCCTAAAGATTACTAAGTGAGTTACTATTATGTACAAACGAAGACTTCTACAATGGACAAGGCGATCGCTTTATTGTTAGTCAATATTAACAAGGTGCTTAGAAAACCGGTCGTCCATGATTATCTGACTTTAATGTGATACGCATAATTTCCGGTCTTGTTTAAGCAATATATACAAGTGTGATAGAATATGTGCAAAACAAAACATGAAGAACAATGGTTAGTAATCATAATAATGAATATATGTATTCTTCTCACCTTGTCCCTGCAAATACACAAATTGTTAAAAACTAAAAAGCGATGTCCTTTGGTTGAATTGCTAATTAAGACAAAGAAAAACGTTAGTATTGACAAGATAGAGATAATAATAATAAAGGTTAGCGAAAACGAATTTAAAAGCATGAATAATAATCCTACATATTTACATGAGACGATTCAAAGTCGGTTTCTACATTGTATAAATTACATTAGAACTCATAATAATGGTTAATCAAGTTAAAAGAAAGTGAAAGAGAATTATAGGTGAGTAATCTCAGAATTAAACCTTGTTTTCGCTTGTCAAAACGAATCGAAAGAACGCAAAAGACTCGTGTTTATGTGTATTTGTGAAAGAATTTTGTGAATGAGAGAGAGAATGCAAATACATATGTGAATTGACTGAGTATGCTTAGATCGTAAAGTCGGAAGTTGGAAGTTGGAAATCGTGTGTGTTGGAAATGAGCAAGGCAAGGTGTATTTATAGGCGCGGAGGAGAAAACTGAGCGTATAAACGCTGGTGAGCTGCGTATATACGCTCACAGGCAACGTATATACGCAGCTCACCAGCGTATATACGCTCCTCAGCTTCCTGCATATATACGCTCCTAGGAGCGTATATACGCAGGCTTCTGCGTATATATTTTTTCCAAAAATCTGAAATATTTTAATTCGGAATAATTCTTTGCCATATGTCTCGATTTTCTAAGATTACGGATTATTCTAGACGCCTCCTTTCGCAAGAAAGTATATTTCTAGGAGATTCTAGAACATTCCGCGTATTTTCTAATTATTCATGTATTTTCTGCGTATTCTGCGTATTTAAACATTGCAAAATTCATAGAAAATCATAGAAAAATCAGAAAAATAATTTAAAAATACTGGCGGATTCAGAAAAATGTGACGAACATGATGAAAAACAAAAAGCATGAGAATCGCCAGCGTAACTTGTTTGAAAACCTTTGAGATTATCGAGAAAACCGAAAGAAAATATTTTTGCCTCGTATTTGACCTTTGACTCATAATTTCGAGTGTGACTTCACATATTTCGAGCTTTATTACGAGTTCAATTGCGTATTTTCGAGTTCGAATTAATTGCGACATGTGGTATACTTCATCATTAATTACTCATTTGGGGAGACATTTTTAGGTGTCTACAAGTACCATGGTCTGATCTTACCGAGACCAGCTTGTGAGAAAGCTGGTTCTCCACCTGCTTCACTAGGGTAACGCACTCATCGAATGTTTCATCTTTTGAGTGAAGCATTATCACCCAAGTGTACCTAGAAAAGTAATCAACAATAACATAGACATATCTATGACCTCTTCGACTTTGAAATCTCATAGGACCACACAAGTCAATGTGTAAAAGTTCGAAGGGTCTGCTGGTACTCAAAACAGTTTTAGGCTTAAAAGAGATTTTGACTTGTTTCCCTTTGACACATTCTGAACAAACTTTATCTGCCTCATACTTGATGTTAGGAAGACCTACCACCAAGTCTTGAGACTAAAGTTTATTCAGTAATGTTAAGCTTGCATGTCCAAATCTCTTATGCCAAATCCATTAGTTATTATCTGAAATAGCTCTCAAACAGACAGCTCTCTTGGTTCCCTCACATATAAGTTCACCTGTTTGTGAGTCGAATATGTAACATAGGTTGGCTTGAAACTCAACTCTATTACCTTTTACAGACAGTTGTGAAATGCTCAAAAGATTATGTTGCAAGCCTTCAACATAATATACAACATCAATTGCATTCGAAAGTGTCTTACCTACCTTACCTAAACCAGTGATGGTTCCCTTGCTGTTATCTCCAAAGGTGACACTTCCTCCATCAAAGGCTACTAGTGAGAGAAATTGCTCTTTATCCCCGGACATATGTCTTGAGCATCCACTGTCTAAATACCAATAGGTACTTCTTTTCACTTTAGCCTGTAAGAACAAATCAAACATTAGTTTTAGGAATCCAAACTTTCTTGGGTCCCTTTTTCCACAACATTTGCATTTGGTTGGTCTTTTCTTTTCCAGACCAATTTCACATGTTGATTATTCTTATTCACACTATTTCTTCTAGTTGGACATTCATGAATCTCGTGTCCAATCATACCACAATGATAACAAGCATGCATGTCCTTAGACATAACATACTTACCTCTTTGAAATTCCCTGATCCATGTGGTTTCCTTGGGAGACCAGTTAGTCCTGGTTCCTCATTTATTATAACCAAGACTAAATTTCCCTTGGTTATCTTATTTTACGTCAATATCCCTAAGGTTTCCTGTGCAGTCAGTAGTTTACTCACATGTCTATGACTCTCATGTAATTCCTTCTCTCTTGCTTTTAGACTCTCAATTAACAACTCATTTTTTTCTTTTAAATTAACAGCATCATTTTTTAAAGATTCAAGTTGTAAATTGAGATTCAAGATCACACTATCCATAGACATGTCAGTAATCACTGGCTGCTTACCCTTTTTTAATTGATAAATCTCAGCATGTAGGTCACATATCTTACCATCATATTCATTTATAAATTCATTGATTTCTTCGCTGGTACCTGTTGGGGGAACAGTATAGTGTGCAGCTTTGAGTAAAGCATTCTCTTTGTAAAGATCTTCTAAGTTGCTAGCCATTATTTCAAAGGCTTTCAACAAAGAAGTGCTGTTACAAAAGGTTGCTTTTCCTCTAGCTGCTGAAAAATCAAGAGACTCACTTGAGGTTGATAAGTCTCTGGGGAGCCAGGAGGTCAGATCTTCTTCACCATCAATTGGATAGTTTGGTTTAGAGGATCTAGCCTTTTCAAGTTCCACCTTGCACTTGTCCAATTCAACCTCAAGCTCTGCCACTTGATCTTTTAATTCATGGCAAACTTCTTCAAGGTGATCACAACTGGCAATAGCAACTTCACATTCAGTACGTTTTTCTTTAAGTTCTCTTTTGCCAGTTATGTAAGTTTCACCTAGTTTATAGCATTCATCTAATAAAGAATCTATACAAGCAAGCATATTATCTCTATCATACTCATGCATATCCTGCCTAACTTGTTCTAAGTTTACCTTGTGTTCATGCAGCACATCCTTCTTGGCCATCAAGCATTTTTCAAATGTGCTGGTTCCCCCTCTGGTTCCGGAATCAATGTTGTTTCCCTTGATGCTTGCAAAGTCAGTCATGCAAACACTAGGGTTAGGTGATTCTTCATCCTCATCATCAAATCCCGAGTCAGAATCACCCAACATTGATGCTATCATAGCATTCTTGAAAGCTCACTTTTCTCCAGACTTGGACTGTTTGTCCTTCCACTTAGGACAATCTCTGATTAGATGTCCCTTCTCTCCACACTTGAAGCACCCTACAGAAGATGAGTTAGTCTTTTTGAAATTTTTACCTTTGAAGTTCTTCCTCTGATCTCGGAGTGTTCTTTCAAACCTTTTGGCAATCATTCCAATCTCATCTTCATCTTCTTCTACTGTTCCCTTAAGAGCTATGCCTCTTGCTGGTTCCTTCTCAGACTTTGAGTCAATCAATAATTCATGAGTCATGAGGGAACCAATCAGTTGTTCCAAAGACAAAGTAGACAAGTCTTTGGCTTCATAGATAGCAGTGATCTTGGCTATCCATGCATCTGTTAAACTGCGCAATACTTTTCTCACAAGATCCTCATCAGAAAAACTTTTGCCAAGGGATCTAAGATCATTGTTTATTGCCATGAATCTATGAAAAACAATCATTGATCTTTTCACCCTTGTTCATTGCAAACAATTCATATTTAGACATAAGTAAATCAATTTTGGATCTTTTTACCTCGTTGGTTCCCACATAAGCAAGTTCAAGAGTATCCCAAATTTCTTTCGCACTGCTGCATCCAGAAATACGATTATAATTTGTCTCACCTATGGCTTGTTGTAATATGGATATTGCTTTTGCATTCTTCTCAAGTAACTTGTAATCAACAGTCACCAATTCACTATCTTTCTTTGGAGTCTTGTTTCCTTCAGAGTCAGTCTTCATGATTGTGTTTGGACCATTTTTTACTACAAGCCAACACTCATAATCAATCCCCATAATCACATTCTTGATCCTGTTCTTCCACCATGCATAGTTACTTCCGTTGAACTTTGGTGTCTTGCTATCATAACCAATGGCACCTAACTCTTGAGTACTCATACTTGACTTCTCTAGATGTTACTCTTGCAAGAAGCCTTGGCTCTGATACCAATTGAAGGTTTTATGATACTCAAGAGGGGGGGTGAATTGAGTATTTCGATCTATTACTAATTTTTCTTTCTTTTCGGACTTAGTTGGAGGAACCAGTTGGGCTGGTTCTGTAAGCAGCGGAATATAAACAAAACAATAAAGAACACACAAGATTTAACGAGGTTCACCCAACTCTGGGCTACGTCCTCCTACCCTATGTTCTTTTATTAATCTACTTCGAAAAACAAAGAACACACTCACTCTGCTGTTTCCCTACTCCGGGAACCAGCACACCCCTCACCTAACTCTGAATGTGCACTCGACTCACACTCATAAGTCCAACTTGTGTTTGAACTCACAAACACTCACCAGGCCTTCAACCCCTCTGTTGAATGCCTTTACAATATCAACCTTTTCTCTCTTTTCATTTACTTCTAACAAGCTAATAAGAGAAATAATAAAGCTCGACTAATGCTCTTATGTATGACTCAAAGTAAGGTTCTTATGTTTTGTGTTTTCTCTCAAAAGTAAAACTCTTTTTGATCCGTAGATAGATGTATAGAATTAGAAGTATAGATGAGTATATATAGTTCTGTTAACCTTAACCCTAGTTTCCTAAAATCGCTACTTGCCGAGCAAGGCAAGATGAGATTTATGGAAAGTATTTATCTTGTTTGATTTGTTCTTTAGGAAATAATCGAACAAGATAGATACTCCTAGATTTAAGGTAATAAACATATTCTCATCTATATTTCCAGTTGCAAACCTTATTTTTAAAATATATCTTTTACAAAATATTTTAGCAAAAATTCTTTTTCAAAACCTCAGCCATAATTCCACTCAAGGACACAGTTGGTTCCCCATCTTGGTTCCTAATTGAGTATGTTATGAATTATGTTCCAACCTTGTTCCAGAATTCATACCATAACTCAAAACACATATAAGAATTTAAACCATAACAATTAAGTCACACTACAATGCATATTACATGAATTCCTAGATTTAAACTTTTAAGAGTGTATCTTCTATTCTTCATGTAATCTTCAAGACTTTGGATCTTCCTTTGAATACTTTAATTTTGAGCACAACTTCTTTCTTCGAATGTCTGCGAAAGGCCTCACACTTCATGTCTTGGAATCATCCTATTACTGCACATGTAACATGGTTAAGGTRCAATAAAAGGTATATGACTATTTTTCAGCATAASAGTCAAGGAAACAGCTCTTACTGGTTCTGTACCAGTATATGAGCTTTGTGTTTATTTAGCTGTTCCCTGTAACAAACAAGTTAGTTTCAATATATACACAATAAGTATTAACTTGTCTGGGGTAAACAAGTATCCTATAACAGCTGGTTCCCAAAACCAACTATTTTCACAATTAAGTATCATGTTTCCTGTATCGGTTTGTCATCACTCAACACCTAAGGTCGTCAAACCTAGGTGGACCCAACAACCCCATTACACAAAATTAACACACAAACCACACAACAATTCCAAATTATACTCATAACAAGTCATTAAACTGAACACAATGAGTATGCTTGGAAAAACATAGAAAACTAACAAACCCAAACATCCAAATTCAATAACAATTCTAAAAAATAATTAAAGATTGATAAAAATTTGTTACCAAGCTTGACACCAACAATTTAAGAGTGATTTGCAAGCTTCCAAGCAAAAACCCAACAAAATCAAAGTGCCTGAAATTGTGAATTGTTTTAAGGGGAAACTTAGAGATATTAAATTGTGAAGTTTGGTGAAAATTTTATGTTATTTGTTATGAGAATAAGTGAATATGTGGGATTGAAGTTTGAAAAGTGATTGCAAATTTGGGTTTTTTTTGTTGAAATGAGTGAGATGAGTGATGAATGATGATGAATGAGTAAAATGAAAATGAAAAGAAAGAGAAAAAGAGAAATAAGGGGTGATTGTAAGGATGAGTGTTTCAGTGAGTGGTGCGATTTTGTGGGGTAGGGAAATTAGGATAGGATAAGAAAAGGAAAACGAAAAATGGGGAAAGGGAAAGAAGTGAGGGAGCCGTGGGTTGGGGTTTTGTTTTTTTCTTTCTTTTTAAATAAATTAAAAGCAAACTCTTTTTTCCTTTTTTTTCAAAACTTTGGGACCCTTTTATTTCTTTACAAATGATCCCAAATTAAAACAAAAGTCAACCAAAACACCTCCAAAACTCTCCAAAATATCCAAAAGTCAACAATATCCACCAAGTTACAAAATAACCAAAATCTAAAACCAACACACACACACACACCAATCATCTTTCATATAATTAAACCTTCCTCCACCAATAAGCTCGAAAGGCATATGCCTTGAGTAAAAATAACAAACAAAAAAAGTGAACACAAGCACACAACAAAAATGAAGGAAACAAAACCATACACACAATGAAAGCTCAAGCGTAGGGCTACAACACACAATCACAAGAGTGTAGGCATGGGCCTTATCGGACCTTATCCTACGTCGATTTCGTTCATGGGCTTGAGCCACAATCCCGCAAGTGATGCATTGGGTAGTGCTGTTGAGTGGGAATCACCACTATGCCATATAACAGGTTAATCACGAACACCCGAAACACTGGTGCCAAGTTAATGGCCCTACTGTTTGATCCAGTAACAAGTTTGTTGGTTCGGGGACATGGTGAAATGAATCTTTGACCCAGTCTGCCCGCATGTACTTCCTTCTAATCCGGTCAAATTCTAATTCCATTCGATCAAATCATTGAATACCCAATAACTTAGCAATTTTATCCTAAGGATGCGGAAGCGCTCTAGACTTAGAAAACTATTAAAAGAGATTGAGTTTCTTTATGCACAATTGACTCTAGCCTAATTGTTGTGACCACTTAAAATTAATCAAATTAACGATGATGCATAAATCCATTTGTGCATAATTAATCTGCAATTTTAATGTGATTTAAATTTAAGTTCTTGGTTAAGCAATTAAAAAGTTTGCGCATAAACGATAACAAAATGATATATGAGATGATGATTAATATGCCAGATTAGAGAACTCAAACATATAAATCAAACTTACCTTGTATCGCTATCTACACAAAATAAATAAAGTTTGGTGTATCAAAACTTGCTTCAATTGAATCGTTATCACAACAAAATAGATCGTTAGCATTGAAATTAGATGATAAAACAATTGTGATAAGGCAAAAACAATGAAAGCGAATGAATTTACATGATTGAATACTAAAAGCAAAACGAAACTTATGTATTATATAATCAAAATTAATAATAAGAGACGACAGCGAGAGAGAGTTTGATTGAATAGCCTCAGAATTCGCAAAGAAACAAATCCGAAAGTTGCGACGAATTCGAGATAACGTTGGATGATTGTGAGTGTTGTGTTTTTTTGTGATGATTTGTGTGAGAGAGTGATTTTGAGAGCTTTGTATTCACGTTTACATGATTTTTCGTAAATGTTCGGCATGTGTTTATAGGCATTTTGGGAAAAAGATAGATAGAATTAGGATTAAAACATACGAAATAGAAACTGTATATACGGTCTAGGAACCGTATATATGGTTGTATCATCCATATATTCGATTCAACCTAGCCGTATATACAGTAACATCAACCATATATATGATTATCCTAACCRTATGTAAGGTTGGTGTTGACGTTACTTGCCACGTCAACAATCCGTGTATTTTAATTCTAATTCTATCTTTTGTTCGAATATTTTTATCCATATTTTGCATATAATGTGTTATCAAAATTAACCTTTATCCACTTTTGGATAAACTTAGTGGACAAGATTAATATTTTAAAATGTTTTGGATAACTCTCAAATTTTCTGAAGTTATCCACGAATTTCTGAATTTATTTATTTTCGAAAAAATAATCTAAAAATACTGGAGGACTAAAAAAATAAGAAGAAAAAAAATGAAATGTTAGAGAAATAACCTATAAAAAATAATCTAGAAAATCATAAAAATAAAGAAAAAAATCCTAAAATTTAAAATAATAGAAATAAATAAAAATAAGGCTTACTACCTATTATTAGGCTCTAAGTGTATGATTTCCAACTTAACTTTAATTCAACGCATGCAAATGGATGTGGTTTATGGTTTTTGTCACAACTTCCGGAATCAAATCTATTTATAAATGTCGTGCTTTTCCTCATCGGCTATTCAATTTAGGGAGACACTTTTGGGTGTCTATAGAAGCCCCCACTTTGGCTAAGTCCGGAGCGAAGCTTGTTCTCGTAAGACGAATGTTAAAGCATTCAATTCGGGACGAAGGATAGCTCAAGACTTTTTGCGATCTTGAGTTACCCTTTTCTTTGGTAACTGCAAAACAAAGGTTAGTATTACCTGTTACCGTGCCCTCATTCGAATGATRCTTGTAATCGAAAGTGAGCCCCCAACCCTTGGGGTTTGGGTGTATGAGTAAGGCTTAGTTTGTGGTTCTGATGGTAGATTCAGTGGGTGAGCCCCCATCATAGCGAAGCTGGYGAGGTTTGTGTCTTTAGAAAGAATTGATGGTGTTAGGCATGGCAAGGCAAGCTWGTGGAGTCATTKGTTTTTACTTAGCTTTCTGTGTTGGTAATGGTAATGTATGAGGTTTTGGGATGTGATTTGGAGTTGTCAAGATCGATGACTTTAGTTGATCGCCTGTTTGAGGAGAGAGCAAGGGTTATGTTGGATGCTTAGATGTGATGCTTTKAGGAGAATGCATGGAGACTGCTGCAATATAATAGCCTAAGGAAAAGTCAAGGATAGTCCCTCWAGGTGTGTGAAAGAATAGGCTAAAGGTTCAAAAAGAAAAGATAAGAATTTTTTACTAGAAGTGAGTGGATGGGGAATTGATGTGGTTGGCTACATGATACTGGTTCAAGATCGAGTCTATGTAGAATGCTACATTAGGAATTTGTACTACCACCATTCAGGGAGTCAAACCAACTAGACGAGTGGACTGCATAATGTTTTTAGGTTATGGATGGGTCGAACCTTGAGGAAAGACTTCCTACGTATCCTTTGGAATCAGTCCGTCGTAGTTCTTGTTGATGATTTGGACAATGTCTCATGTTAGAAGGCTTTTGTGGATATAATGTGAGGCTATGGTTAAGGGTTAAGAAAGAAAGGGAAAAGGCTCAATGTTCCGAATGTAGCCCCCCCCCCCCATGGTGCGCAATGTGCTTTTTAGATTTTTACCTTTGAACTTTGATTTGAGCTTAGATTTTGAATTGAATATGAATTTGCACTTTTAATTTTGAATTTGATTTTCTTTTCATTTTTAGCACCTTGGATCTTACTTGTTTATGCACATGTCTCACCATTTGTTTTCCCAAGGGTTAGGTAGAGTTGCGTATGAAAGAAAGATTAGGCTTATATGAAAGTGTTTTGTGGCTCAAAGGTTTGCAAGGATATTAATGAATACAGGTGCTAGGAAAGGAATGATTTTATGGAGCTTGAGAAAGATGACGTCTCGACAATGTCCATTAGTTAATTTGTTTTATATCCACTCTTCTAGTTAGTTGGTTCATTAAAGTTAATAGTATAAATTAAATGAGGCTACAAAGAAAGAAAAAAATGAAAAATTTAATGCTTCAAATGAAATATTAATTGCGATCCAATGTAGATATAAATCCTAATCATAATGACATAGTACTACGAAAAGGGAAAAAAAGACATGACCAACGGTCTAAGTGGAGGACACTCCGACTCAATCTTAAAGCTGGATCCGAACTGACCTTTATTTACCATTCGTAGTCTCCTTAAGAAGACTTCCTCTTGTAGATGCCTACATTTGTCCCATCCCTAAACAACCAATGATAAGACACCCCTCCGCAAACACACAAGTCAAATTGAGAAGCTAGCTAGGACCTTGACAAGCCCTAAAAAAGGTAAATTCCCTAACACTTAACACCTCTCCAGGTATTTAGCACCTCAAAAAGTAATTTTTATTTTAAAATAATTTTAATTATTTTTAAACATTTTTCTAGAAATTATTCAGAGGCACCAATTTTGCAATGTTTCAGAATTTTCTAGCAATAATGAAAACAATTCCAAATCTACACGAAAATTCTTAACGCAACGCACTATTTTTCAACAAGAGTTTTTCACATATTTTTTCCATAATTGTTACGATAGTGGTTTGAATATTACGAATTTTCTTAAAAAAAACGAAAAGCCGAGCAAATAAAGCAGGTCCATCCTGAATATTTATTACCCTTGAGACAACTTCCTGACAGGAGCCAATATCCAGAGCATCACAAAAACAAATCAGCGACAAATACCAATCAATAAAATATATGCTTGACGGTGATTTTTACTACATTCTTAGATATTACATATAACAGACATATAACTATTTCTTCACATCTCAAAACAATCAGGAAAAAGATAAAAAGCCAGATACACAGAATAATCAGCTATACCGAAATCGCAAATAAAATCAAACCGCAATCGTATAACCAACACACAACATATATATTATACGATTCACAAAATTCAGATTTTTACGTCGCAATCTAGCCCTTAATTCCGGCCGGGCACGACAAAAGGCCTCGGGAGTTAGCCAAATCGCCAAAAACATGCAGGTGTTCGGAATTACCGCCTTAGCCTCATCCTTTTGGCACAAACCCGACTTACCTTTCTTTTATAAATACGGGAACCCCAGATACCTCCTTCCAAGGGACTACTTTTACCGCACTTTCAATAGCTTATCGAACCATTCTTCTCTCTCTCTCACTCGTCCAAGCTAGCTCTACCTCCTAACTCCATAATCTCTCCTCCACAAACCACATTCAAACACTTTTATTCTTGCATCAGACTAAAGGTTTTCAAGGGATTTAAAGGCTCGACTAAGGGCTTCCTAAGGGTCCGAAAGCTACGTCCTTGTCTTGAAGATCTGTTGCGAGTAGACGATTGAGGCAGAATCTCTCCAATTCGTACAACCACCTCCTTGGCCAATGCTTGTTCTAACAAATCGACTTTCTATGAATTTGCATGAATATTAATTAACAAACAACTGTGGTAATATCAAATCTAAACAACCTAGCGGCATAACTTTCAATTCCATCGTACGAGCTCGTGACCACTGTCTCACACATCAAATAGTTTAACAGAAGACCTGCAAAATTTTCGCAAGATGCTTTTCAACGAACTAAATGACTAACCATGGACAACCCGGCATTAGGCTCCTGGAATACAACAAATAACAACACACGCCAACCTAAACTAGACCTATTTGACAATAGATATCTGTAAACAACCGCCTCAGCTAATTTTGCCATGTTAGGGTCGTTAAATTCCGGGAAATTTGTTTGTTGTTGATCTTTTCGACATAACTCGTCAATCACAAAGTCTAGAGGACGCTAGATGCGTTTGGGGGTGAAGTGTTTCGTACTACTTCACCCTTAACCTTGTCCCCTAATCCAGCACTTTAGGTGCACGACTACTAACAGGAGTACCTTCGCCTGCCTTTATGCCAATTATAGTCAAGATAAAACCAGTTCTGAGCTTCCCACAAAAAGAAGTGCGGGTATTGACTTCCTTTAGCTCATTTCGAAAGTATCATAACACATAAACTCCATGAGCCATACTACAATGGACAAACAAAAAGAATCTTATATATCTAGGCAAGCAAATCGAGCCGCCCTTTAATTCGACCCCCGGTAGTTAGTAGGGACCGGACCCGATCCGTGCGAACAACAGGTGATGCACCCGCGTGCCCGTACAGTTGATCCGTGCGACTTCAAAACTGTTGGTTTCACTAAACCTATTACTCTTTCTAGTGAGTGTGGGCAATACTATCACACAAATTGTTTTTTCGATTTCGGCATCCTTAAGATGGCATAGTGTTTAGGCAATCTGCATTACACGGAACATAGGTCGTTGGGCTTGAGTTTTCGTTTTCTAGGCACCACGTCWCATATAAGTGTGTTCTACACTTGAGACAAGACCGGGGTGGCTCGCTTAAGGTTGGCGCTAGTGCACTACCTATGTAACCAATTCTTAAGCTTGATGCCCTTCATGACGAACGGCTGCGTGCCCTACAAAGCCATAATGGTTTACACCTCCTTTGATTATCACAACGGGCTGGATGTGTTAAGGATCGTTTTTAGCCTAGTCATAGGACCCTTTTGGACACTCGGACTGACCAGTTCGATAATGTAGCAACTGACTCTAGGTAACYGGACTTTTGTTTTTCATTTTGCATATGGGGCTCATGCTAGAATGACAACATGCTACGTGCTTTTAAACTAAGGACCCTAGCTTTGTCTACATAACAACAAGTCATTGAGTCATGCTAAAGTCCTCATATAACAAGGTGATCATTCCTTAGGTGTCATAATGTCGAAGTGGTTGTAAACTAGAATCATTAAGTGTTACGTCTTTTTTGAGTCATACAATTTTAAACGGACGTCGGACCTTTGAACTTCGCCTTTTCAAAAAAAAAAGAAGAGAAAAATCAAAGAAGAAAAAAAAAACAAAAAAAAAATATGGACAAAAAAAAGTGAAAAATGAAAAAWAAAAGGCGAAAGGCAAATTTCCGACGTTCGTGCATTGTGTACATTTTTGAGTCAGTCAATAGGCAATGGAATGGTCACCCCTAAGACATGCATTGCATCACAGGTTGATACGACATGGAACATAAATTTTGGTCCATGAGCAAACARGGTAAGCACCAACGGTTTGAGCTCGTAGACACAACGTTCATTCCACAATTCTCAAGTAGCACTCCGTCAATCAACACCATTGCACTAATGGCCGCGGAAAACTCTCGCATCATCCAGTTTATGGCAAAGTTGGACTCATTCGATGCTCGAATCACTAAGCTAGAGTTCAATGTTCTCGAACCTCTCATTGACAAAGTCCTTGACACTCGGAAGAGTGATGAGTTCTAGTATAAGATATTGAAAGACCGAATCGTTAGCCTCAACAGAGTTGTTACAGAGTTGGTCAACATAATTGACCCTCTCTCCGCACGAATGCACTCTCTTGGGGAGGAATTTGAAACACTCAAAGTAGGAAAAAAACGCAAACCGTGCTCAGACCCCGAGGCTACCGACCTCGACCATTAAATCCAGCTTGACAACTCTGCGACAGTCTTACCCATCGAAGGGAATCCTATAAAATATACGAGTTTAAGCTCGGCTTCTAAAAGCAAAGAACTATGATCTAACACTGAAGAAAATTAAGAGGCCCGTCAGCCTCCTATACCTTATAAAGTGTTAAGGGAAGTTCTCCAAAAGCGCAAGTACTCTCGTCTTGATTTCTCCACTGCACAAGCATTTGAATACCTGACTGCTAAAGGAGCTGTCACACCCATGAGATTGACTCCTGACTCAAGGACTCATGTGTGGAACCCGGACAAGTACTGCAGATATCATCAAAGTCGTGGCCATGATCTCGAAGGTTGCTTCACACCTTACAAAAATATCTGCAAGATGTGATCAACGCAAAGGACAAGTCAAGCGAGGAGGTTAATTATGCATGCTTGCGGAAAACGAAACCTCCTTCGACCCTTCCATCTTCATAACTTCAATTCATCAGACAAGCCAAAATCGGCTTGCACTAACCGAAGGACGCATCAATCCAGCATGAGGAAAGCATTCAGTTAGTTTGGTTCCACCTCCGTCAAGGGAAGTCTTAGATGCCTATCAACCCACTAGCGACCTGATTTGTGACTGCTACAAAAGGTTCATGATCGAGAAGATAAAGACAATATGGGATGATCTACTCCTACTCTACAAGCAAAACTTCCAAATGTTTAATGGAAAATCCATGAACCGCAAAGATCACAGTCATAAGTCGTTGGCAGCCTTCCGAACGATGTGCTCTACAAAATTTGGAAGTTATGCGATGTGCAAATCTTTAGGCAGGAGCATGTGTGTTTGTCAAGAATGGCGAAAGAAATTCTGAATTTTGTTTGGATCCATACATCTTAACGGTCTTTTAAGAAATATCGCTTAATGGTTTTTGGGGCAATCACATTTGAGAGTACTTGGAGATTACCGTGGAACACGCTCGTTTCGAACTTCCGCTGAAGTTCCCTCCATCATTCTTATTTTATAGGAAAAGAAGGCACATGGTTCAAAGACCCTTACACTTGCAACTTTGTAGCGGGATCTGTCCACAACAAGAAATAGATGCGTGGGCCGACCGACATTAGCGACCGATTTTCGTTTGCTTATGGATAGCGATCGAAAATCGGTCGCTAACAACAGTCGCCTTTTCTCGTCGCTAAAAACTTTTAGTGACCGAATTAGCGTCTAATTTTTTAGTAAAAATTGGTGGAAAAATCGACGGGAAAAGAAATTAGAGGCCGAAAATTCCTTGACTTGCAGGGAAAGAATTATCGACCGAAAATTTGGTCGCTAATAGCGACCGAAAGTCCAGTCGGTCGCTAATTTATTGTTTCCTACAAATAAATAGAGGGAAAAAGTAATTACATATCTTTTGGAATTGATATGAATTCTGAAAAAAAGCAATTATAGATACATCTATAAAAAAAATATACTCATAGTCACACATAAGGTATAGTTCAAGTGATTTTTTTCAAATTCACATACCCAAAATATATTACAAGAATTTTTTCTTCAATTACATACCCCTTAAACATAAAAGAGTGAAATCTGGGTATCTTATAATTACAAGAACTTTTTGAATTATACAGGAAAGAAGAGAACTATTATAAAAGAAAACAGAGATTAATTAAAAATAACTCATTATAAGAAATTACATATACGAATACAAGAGTGAAAATATCCCCATTACTCTCCATTGTAGCACTCAGCACCCCCTCGGTCCCTCATCCTTCTTTGTCAGAATTGACGACCTGGATTTGCATACACAACATATTAAGTTATATTCTAACATCATACTCTGAATAAATAAAAAAACACTAAAAATTAAACCATGTGATTAGTAATTGCATTTACATAATAACATGCTACTATTATTTAATCAATTAGAAACAATTCAATTGAATTTCAAGACTCTGCACATACTCATCAATTTGTCCCTTGCCAAAGTTACATAATATGCAAATAAGAAATAAGAACACAACTCACAAGAATGCATTTTATTTTCAACATAAACAAAAGATCTGTGACTAAAGATTATAAATAACACAAATCTCTAACAGATCCTCTAAGGTACCCTGACCAGCTTCTTTGAACTGGTTGTTAAAGAACTACTTTCATAATGGTGCTACATAAAGGACATCATAATTATAAAGAGAGTTTTTAAAACAGAAAACAAAAGCCAGAGAAAACAAAAGCCAGTGGCCAATATTTATAATTATAAATCACTCACAAATGCTGAGAAAAAATGGTTTGTATTAACAATCATAAAGAGAGTTTTGGAATTCGGACAAATAAAGGAATTTTTCCTATCAAGTCAATATCTCAGAGCATCACACCTGCCATGCGTCCATGAATATTAATACTTGACTCTATCAATGCAATGATAAATTCAGAAGGACCAGAAAATGAAAACTACAACTGCATTACCTTTTGTTTCAATAAACTCTGTCAAGGGTTATTTATACTGTAAGGATAGTGTAAAATATAAAAGGTTCATAAGGAAACAGCTCATAAGTGTGAAAGTTGAGACGGAGTCCAAAAATAAACTAACTGCTTTCTTGAAGTTTCGGGTAGCATGCAATACAACGCCTCATACACCTTCAAACGATTTTTTCTTTCCACAACAAGTATTTGACTTTAGCTGGAGAATTAATAAGGCAAGGATCCTCAGATGTCTCTTCATTTCCTCCTCTAGAGCTTTACAAAATTAATAAAGCCCCGTTTTCAGGAATTGGAACGACACTTCAAGCATCATACATCATTGGATCATTACGCTTGCATACAAAACACTAGAAAGTTTTTGGCTTGGAAAACAATTCCCTAAAGATATTCACAAAAGGGGGGATGAAAAGGAAATTTTGACAAATTAAATACTTCCTCCATAACTAAATGTTTGTGAAAAAGCATTATTTTATCTCTCATAAATAATACCCTTTGTTGAAAACATTTAGTAACGGAGGAAGTATATACATCACAATGAAACTATAGCAAAACGCCATAAAAAATAGCAAACAAAACCTGACATATGSAAATATGCAATACAAAAATCACATTCACAAAGAATGTGCTTGAAGCCATTATTGATAGAGCATCAAYACCGTTAAGCTAAGCTTTGACCCCGAGATACCAGATCTTGCAGTAGCTGGAGCAATAAAGGCACAAAGTGCTCCAGCAATACAAGCAAATGCCATGTTACAGCCAACAAATGCAACAAAAGCCTTGAAATACAAACAACAAACTAGGATATGCAAATAGATCAACGCATTATAGGAACCTAAAAAGTAACTTTTTAAAAAGTACTAAGTTAGCATTCTCAAATCTCACATTCTTTATAACGTGCAGCATCTGAACACATAAGATGTAACAACAATGATATCATAGCATTATACATAAGGATGAGTCAGGGTTGGTTGCAAGAACAACATGACATATCGTGTAATTAAAACTATAGATGCTAATAGCAAAATAAATAACATTATTCAAGATGTGACTGATATATTTTGGTGAGCAACATTTTGAAACTTTATATATTTTTAACTGCAATATTAYCGAAGAAGCCAATAAGTTCAGTACTGACATCAATAAGGAGAGCTAAGCACACTTTAAATAATCACTTAAAAACATAAAATTTGAGACTTAAATTTAACTTATCATATCATGAAATTCATAATCCAAAAATGATTAAAATCATCCTTACAATCAATTCAATCAAAAACATTCATTACATTTCTTWAAAGTTGCCTCTTTAATCAAACCCTAACTTTAAATCTCACAATCTCAATTAAACAATCCAAAACAAATTTCCAAGTTTAATAATATAATCAAAACATGATTCAAAAAGAATATTTATGCATATTCATCAAATGGAATAGATTAGAAATCAATTTGGAGGTTTAGGGTTTATACCTTAATATTTAGGCACAAAGGAACAAAGGGAAGAGGAGAGAGAAGGACCACTGGTCGGGGGTGGAGCCACGCCGCCGTGCTGCTGCTGCTGCTGCCATGCGCTRCTRCAGGTGGAAGTAGTGGTGGCCGGATGGTGTTGCTCGGCGAAGGAGAGAGAGAGAGCAGGAGAGAGAGAAAGAGGGAGAAAGGAAGAAAGATGGAGAAAAGGAGAGGGAGAATGAGGGAAAAAAGGAGAGGGAGAAGGGTCGTCGCACRCTGGAAGGAGACGCCGGGGGTTGGGGGTTTCGTCGAGTGAGGTTAGAGGGAGGAGTGAGAGTTTCGTGTTTGGGGTTTTTTTTGGGGTATTTGGTCGAATGAGGATATAGAGGGAGGAGTGAGAGTGTCTTGTTTTTTGAGTTTAATATTTTGAGATTTTTGTTTTTATTTTTAAAAAATAGTGATCGAATTATCGGTCGCTAACAGCGACTGATTTTTAAATCGGTCGCTATTAGCGATCGTTAATTCAGTCGTTAATTTTGTTATATAGGCGAGGGTAATAAAGCTCAGCCCGCCAAAGGTTTAGTGCCTTAGCGACCGATTTATCGGTCGCTAATTTTTGCGACCATAGTCTGTCGCTAACGGTCGCTAAAAGCGGTCGCCCGAAGACAAATTTCTAGTAGTGTGTCCCCACAAGCAAGACACCTGCCCTTGATGGCCTCGAAGCACAAGGTTTGGGACTCCTGTTTGGCAAGAAATCACTCCTCCAGCTGAACAAGAGGTTTTCATTGCAATGACCAAGGAAGCGTTCGACCCCACTACTCTCATCACACTAATCGAAGGCTTGGTTCATGGTTGGCACAAAACGTGAAGATAACTACTCTAGAGGCAAGGTCATTAGTGCACCATGGGCGAAGGGCCAATGCTCGAGGATTCTGAATCTGAGACTGGGTTTGAGTCTAAGTGTCGAAGAAGCTAGATAGCTAGTCAGGGAGTGTCCTCTGAGTCAGTCAAGGAGCCTAGTATCCCTCTTTCCCTTGTCAATCAAGTCGTCTCGGAGACAAACCTTATCTGTACTCTTTCAGTGTTTATAATATGCTCCTTTTTGCTTGCTCCTTTTTTCCTCTTTATGATTGCTTTAATTCAACACTCGAAAACAACACAAAATAACTTGAGTTAATAAAGGCAATGGAAGAGCATGAAAGAAACCTCCGCATCGAGCAAATAGAAAAGTAGACATTCTCCGACAACGACACGCCGTGGGAGATACGAGATTGGTTCTGACATTGAGTCCGCAAAAGAAGATGAACTAGTTGCAACAGTGAAAAGAATCAGGATGTTTTTGTTTGGTCCTATGAAGAAATGCTAGGAGTTGATCCGACATCGCACAACACGAATTCCACTCATAGAAGGGCTAAGGCAGTCAAACAAAACTCCGACCCATGAAACCGGTGTTGCCTTAATATTCAGCAGGAAGTCATCATAACAACAAAATGCAGGCTTCATTAAGGTTGTCAATTACCTCAATGGATAGCAAATGCATGCTCCTAGTGTTTATCATCAAACTCTCGAGGCCATCGAGATCGATCTGGCAAAGATCAAAGCTATCATCGTCACTTAGGCCACCGCAGAATGAAAAGGAGATCCGAGGGTTCTTGGGTCGACTCCAGTACATTAGCAGGTTCATATCCAAGCTCACAATGGTTTGTGAACCCATCTTAAAGAAAACTAAAGAAAGAGGTGAACCCAGAAATGCGGATGATAGTTGCCAACAAACTTTTGACAGGATCAGAAATACCTACTAATCTTCTTGTGTTAGCTCTTGCTTGCGTTGGCCATCCATTACGACTCTATCTTACAGCAACAAGCACTGCTGTTGGAGCAATGCTCCTCAAGAAATCGCCGGCAAGGAAGTTCTATCTATTACTCAGCAAGAAGTTCTTCCATACGAGGAACGATACTCTGCCTATGAGAACTATGCTTGGCTTTATTGTGGGCATCGCGAAAGCTTCGACATTATTGCTCACACATACCGTACACATCGTATGCAAAGGGGATCCTCTAGAAATACCTCTTTGAAAAGCTAAAAGTTAACCGACGCATGTCTAGTTGAATGGATAGCTCGCCGAATTCAACTTTAAGTTCGTGCCTCAAAAACAATCAAAGGTAGTATCGTCTACGTGTTCTAGCAGCTATCCAGACGAAGTCTTTCCTGAGGATTTGACTTTCTAGACGAGGAACTCATGTTGACCGCGGAAGACAGTTGGTCATTATAACTTCGATGGTGCATCTAATCAAAAAGGATGTGGAGTTAGAGTTGCTTCTAATCTCACCACAAGAGGAGCACACCCGATTCCTCAAAACTCGACTTCGACGTCAATGTATTGCTGGGTTTGCAAGCCGCGTCGCACTCAACGCTAAGAGATTGCGGCATATATAATGACTTCCTCACTCATCATAAATCAAATTTCAAGCCGATGGAAGGTACGAAGTGAAAGGCTTGCTTCGTATCAGTCCTATCTTGAGAAAATTGCGASGAAGTTGAATACACCTACCTACGACGCGAAGACAATCAGTTTGCAGATGCACTAGCAAAGCTAGCATCCATGGTGCGAATACCGAGTTCAGTGACCAAATACCCTTAGCMATTGAATGAAGACAAGAACCAGTATACATCTGCACTTTAGACGAAACAAATGAGGTGCCTAACCTTGATCCGGAAGAGCCATGGTACAAAGACATCAAAGACTACCTAGAAACTGGCGCATACCTTTCTAATGCAACAAAGAGCTCTGAGGCACACTACTACAAAAAAGAGCAAAGAGACCGGTTAAAAAGAGGCAAAGAGACCGGATAACAACCGGTCTCTAGCTCACAGGGCTCTTAGGTGAAGAGACCGGTTAGTAATTTCGGTCTCTTAAAACAACCAAAGAGATCGGTTTTCTAAAAACCGGTGTCATAAATTATAACATATGAGACCGTATCCGACTAAAAACCGGTCTCTTAGGTATATCAAAGAGACCAGTTTTTGTGTCAGATGTGGTCTCTTTGATTGCCTAAGAGACCGGTTTTAAATAACCGGTCTCTTATGTTTTATATAAATTTAAAAAAAAAAACAAATGCCTGCTACAGTGCTACGTTGCAGGCCTACGTTGCAGGCCAGTACACTAGCGTCCCTTTTACCTTTCTCACTCACATGGTATTGCAATTATCAATTCAAAATTTAAACGCAATTA
>SNQN01002696.1:0-19859 GCA_008642245.1 Bassia scoparia | reverse complement strand
TACGGCACCCCTTCCCCCCCTCGCCGCGACAAACACTACCTATGCACTCACGTGCGGATCCGTGTTCAACCCATGAACGAAATCGACGCTAGAACGAAAGGGGACACGATAAGGGACACTTCTACAAAATGGTAACTTTACGGGGATAACCATCATTAGGTGAAATGACACGAATTGAAAGTTTCTAATTCCATCGATTTTTTTCATTGATTGTGCATATTACACGCTGCCCCTGGGTCACGTCTTAGGATCCTTAGGTCTCATGTGGTATGTTCTATCCTTAATTATTAATTAATAATTTATTAATCAAAAAGAATCTAGATCATTAAAAGGATTTGTTTTAGTTATTTTAAGCTACTACTATTGAAAGCGCATGAATTAATTCAAATTTAACTACTACTTAACTATGTCTAGCTATGGTTCACTATAACAACAAATCAGTATAATATGGTATCATACAATTCTTAATAAGGCACAATCGAATAGGGTCAAATTCTCTCTCGAGATCGAATATGAACCATAGAAAACTACTACTAACCGTATCTCTCGACAGGATAGTCTCGTTCTATCCTATTGACGTAATTTGTATTATGTATCAATCCGTTAGATCTAGAAACTCGTGACTAATTTAATTACACAATTAAGTCGTGGCACTACCTAATTGAACAACATGAAGAAAAATAAAATAGGAATTCGATAGATGCCAAAGTATGAATTGAATCAAACCCAAAACATGCTAATTATATTGTTAAAGATCCTCAATTGCCCTAGAAAGAACTTACTCACGCATATTGCAACTTAAACATAATAAAATAACTTATTAAAGAATCGAAAACAATGAATAAAAGAGATTAAGGATGAAAAATAATACCAAAATGTGTTGAAGAATGAAGAACTAAGATGAATATTGAATTGCCAAATGTATATAAAAACCAGGGGTCTTGAGAGAATACGTAATTGAATCCTGAATTAATTCTAAAAAAACAGTAGTCTACAAAATTAGATCTCTCTTTTAATACTCTTGAATTTCCAAGATAGATGCTTGCTAAAAGTACAATTACATCCTTAAATAACATCGTAAAAGAACATATTAAAACCAGCCAAATCGAGTCTTGAACCGATCGGATCTACATCAAACCAATCGGTTTAGATTAAATCGCGACATGTTCACTAGGCTATCTTTTCAAAGCCATATATCGGCTCTGGTTGTCCAAATTGGGATATGACCTATCAAATCGAAGAACCGCAAGTATAGTTTCCGATGCAATAGAATTACACTAATCTGAAATACGAAACTTGAGTATTTACTAAAAGAGTGAACATATTGTCAAAATCGATGCTTCGCAACATCATTCTCGGCGTAGCCTCCACTCCTAGCTCGCTTACTACTCCTCCTGGGGCTCTGTAGTGCTGCAATGAGTTCAAAAGTCATGATAAATAAGTGAAAGAAACCTAAACTCATTCAAACACTAAACAAACACACTAGTAGCAATGAGGCCTTAAGAGGCAAAAAACCATTCAAAATAGCAAGAGAATTGGTAGAAAAACCATATATCAATACAATACATTACCTACCCATGCTACGTGTTCACTGTACTACATCGTGTACATAACGAGTGAACTCGGCCATACATCGCTAATAGTTGGTGTGAAACCTAGACCAAGTTCTACTTTTAGGCATGTACATTTTCGACCTAACCAAACCGACATAGTCGACTTATAGTCAATTGTTGTATATGTGTACACTGTATGGCCCTAGTTAACGTTCTTGACCCACATTCACTTCACATTTCATAAATATTCATTGTCATCTTTCAGTCAACATCACAGATCATTAATCACACGTGCAATATAACACATTCTCATGTCAATCAGTGACCTTTCCAAAACAAATTAAAAAAAACAAAAAAATATTCATTTCTGAAAAAAAATGCATTCTAGGAAAGATGAGCATGAAATTAGGACATGCATTGGCATTGTATTACCTAATGACAAGAAGTTCACTAAGGGTTTAATTCTTTCTAAAAACAGGTGAAGTCGTGGCAACAATCCCTTATCACACTAAGAATTATCTGTTCAGCCCTAAGCCAATCATCCTTCCAACTCATTATATCTTCCCAAGCCTAATTCATCCTCCCAAGCCCCACCCATCTTTCAAAGCTTAATCCATCCTTCCAATCCAAGACCAAGCCAATCCATCCTTCACAACTTAGTTAAGTTCTTTTCTCTAGCCCACCTTCACCAACATTTAATACAGTAGGCCCTCACCTTAACACAACAAATGGACTCTATGAAGAGAGGATCAAAAACTAGACAACTACTTCAGAGCTAGCCGAGCAATTGCACAGCACCTAATGAATAACAAGGAACGAACCTAGAGCTTCTTCTGTTGCCAGAGCTAGTCGAAAAGATGATCCAGAAGGCTATAACCTCGCTTTCCGAGGACTCACCTATACTTGATCCCAACCTTTCTTCACAACTACCCAGACATTTTCAGCGAAGAGAGATACCCAAATTCAAGCCAACCGATGAACCCGATTCCATCTCAAGATTTAAGATCACCTTGTCACTCAAAGGAATTACCCTACCCTTTATCAATGGTTTTTCCCCTCTCTTTAGAATCAATATCCAAAAATGTTCTTCTCGCTTCTGAGAAAGAAACAGTTACATGGCAAAGCATCGCATGTGCATCATGACACGAATACGTAACATTCAGATATTAAACTTCATTCTGAGAGCTCAGATCCTTACGCGTAAGGAGAAAGAGGATCACCGCCTATCTATCTAGATGAGAGAAGTTGCAGCACACTAGTTTCCGCTCCCACTGAAAAAAGATGTAAACACTTCTTTACGACTTTAGCAAAATTACAAAGGTCATCTAAAGTACGCAGTCTTCACCACTTTCACAAAGTTAAACAGTGAATAGTTATAGAGTGTACGAGCGGAGATGGCGTCACCAGGCCGGATGGCCGGTCGCCTCTACTCTTGGGGTTTAAATTTAATGGTGCTCGGTTTGTTTGCTAGGAATTGAATTCTGCTTTTGCATATTTTATTAATATGCCATAGACTTGTGTGTTATATACTCGAAATGTAGTAAAGAAGGTCCACCGCAGTCTTTTGAACTTGCGAAACTCGTTTGAAGCCTTCCTATAATTGCACTAGAATATTTTGCACCCGATGCTGCATTAGTTTTTAAAGTTACTTTCTCAATATCATTAAAAAATGAAATAAATAATGACGTTTGAATACACATTTAATAATATAAATTTTTGACAGTTTGGCGGTTGAATTTTATATTAGAATTTAATCATTGTATCAGTAGTTTGCTTATGGTACGGAGTTGGGCCTCCAAGAAAGAGCATTTCAAAAGTTGGGGTCACCGGAGTGCGGATGTTAAGATGTGATGTGCGGAATACACTCATACAGATTCGATATAGAAATGAAGTTATCCGCCAGAAAGTTGGTTTGCAATATTGCCAAGCAATGTTAAGGAAAACGGCTTAGCGTTGGTTTGCATGTAAGACGGAGACCTCAGGGGCACCTGTGCGAAGAGGGGATCAATGGGATTTAAAAGAGGAGAGGGAGACCAATAATGACTTGGTAGGAAGAGTTTGAAAAGATTGAAGCAGTTGGATTTGCAAGAGAGTGAGCCTCTCGATCGGAGGAGTGGAGGAGAAATTTATGTGATGTACTCCCGAATAATCACATTTTGTCATGTTTCCGACCCCACATATGGGATTAAGGCTATGATTGATTAGATTGATTGGATGATTTAATCATTGAGTATCAGTAAATTTGAAGAGCTGTACCTGTATAATAGAACTAATAAAATATAATCAAAAGTTTTAAGTATTACCGGTACAGAGTAAAAATCTCTATTAATATTATTTGCTAATTGACAAAGTAGTAAGTATGATACGAAGGAGTAAAATATCTATTAATATTTATTTCAAATCGTTTTTTTCATTAATTAACTATTTACTTGAAATTCAATTGCAATTCCATTTTTTAACTTATTCAATATTTATGGCAAATTGACAAAGTAGTAACTCTATACGGAGGAAGTAAAAATCACTATTATATTTATGTCAAATCGTTTTTTTGCCTTAATACTAACTTTTTACTTTGAAATTCAATTGCATTTCCATTTTTTAACTTATTCATATTTATGGCAAATTGACAAAGTAGTAAGTTTGTTTTTGAGTTAATTTGCCAATTTAAATTCATTAAGGGTATATTAGACATTTTTGAGGGGGGACACCATTTTCCTCCCCCCCTTCACTATAGTATAGAGATAAGAGCAAGGCGAAGGACTCCATGTTTGGTAGGCACCAAAGGTCTGATTAGGGACAAGGGTAAGGGTGAGAAGTGCATTAGCACCCCCTCGATCTAGCGCGGCTCTACTCAGTATTGTGAGTTCATTTGTCCAAAAGACAAGAACAAACAGATTTCCGTTACACCAAAGCATGTAAAATTACTAGGCGGTTTTTACAGAATACTATGCAATAGTGTCAATTTGTTTTCGCATGTGTTGTAATTTCGTATTCTAGGAGCCTAATGCCGATTGCCCATAGTTATCTTATTAACGTTGAACATAGAATTTGCCAGGACTTTGTTAAAGCAAATTTTTATGTTGAGAAAACATGCAGAACTCATACGAGGAATTGGAAGTTATGGCCCTACGGTTGCTTTTAATTGAATTGCCAAGTTGTTTGTAATCAATATTACATGCAAATTACATAGAAAGTCGAATTTCTAAACACCATTGTAAAAGGGGTTTAGAATTGAGACGTTGGCCTCAAACCTACCTCGTAACACAATGTCAAACCAAGGACGTAGCTTCGGACCCTTAGGAACCTTGTCAAGCCTTAGAACCCTTGAAAACCACCTAGATCTGATGCAAAAGAGATGTTTGAATGTGTTTTTATGTGTTTGAATGTGTTTGTGAGAGAGCATTGATGAGTGAGAGAGAGAGAAAGAGAGAGAGAGGAGAGAGGTGGAGAGTAGAAAGAGAGAGAGAGAGTCGTCCAAAAGCTTTTTGAAAGTCGGAAAAAGTCCCTTGAAATAATGAGGGATCTCCTATTTATTAGGCAACGCCCAAGATTGGGCGTAATTACGCCCTAGACCTGCCAGATTTTGGCCGATTTTCCTTGACTCGAATAGCGAGATTGCGATGAAATAAAATTTAAATATAAACGTATAATATTTGCGTGATTTATACGATTGCGGTTGGATTTATTCGAATTTTCGGGATATTAGCGATTTATCTTACTCGAATATTAGGATCGTAATGAATAAAATCGAGGATAAAAAAAATAATAATACAAGCATGATTTTATATGATTTCAATGTATTATTACGATGCTTGGGATATTTGGCTTCCTCGGGAACTTGTCTCGAGGTAAAATATCTCGGATGGTCCGCTTTGCGCTCGATTTGCTTTTTATTTAAAAATTCTTAAACTTAAATAATAAATAAAAAATATGGAAAAAAATTCAAATTCATTGTGGAACATATGCAGTTGTGTTAAATTTCGTGAATTTTGGAATTGTATTCATAATTAATTTATATTATCGCAAAAGTAATTAAATTGTGTGGAAAATTTGGTAAAATTGTACAAAATGTTCAAAATAATTAAAATTATTTGAAATTTATAACTTCCTTTTTGAGGTGCTAAATTCCTGTAAGAGTTCGGTTGTCAAATATCCCAAGCATCGTAATAAAATCAATTGAAATCATATAAAATCATGCTTGTATTTTATATTTTTTTATCTCGATTTTATTTCATTACGATCTCAATATTCGAGGTAAGATAAATCCGCTAAATATCCCGAAAATCGCAATAAAATCAACCGCAATCGTATAAAATCAYGCAAATATTTTATACGATTATATTTAWATTTTATTTCATCGCAATCTCGCTATTCGAGTCAAGGAAAATCGGCCAAAATCTGGCAGGTGCTGGGCGTAATTACGCCCAACTTTGGGCGTTGCCTATAAATAGGAGATCCCTCATTTATTTCAAGGGACTTTTTCCGACTTTCAAAAAGCTTTGGACGACTCTCTCTCTCTCTTTCTTACTCGTCCAACTCTCTCTCCCTCTCTCTCTCTTTCTCTCTCTCTCACTCACTCTAATGCTCTCTCACAAACACATTCAAACACATAAAAACACATTCAAACACTCTTTTGCATCAGATCTAGGTGGTTTTCAAGGGTTCTAAAGGCTTGACAAGGGTTCCTAAGGGTCCGAAGCTACGTCCTTGGTTTCGACATTGTGTTACGAGGTAGGTTTGAGGCCAACGTCTCAATTCTAAACCCCCTTTTACATGGTTGTTTAGAAATTCGACTTTCTATGTAATTTGCATGTAATATTGATTAACAAACAACTTGGCAATTCAAATTAAAAGCAACCGTAGGGCATAACTTTCAATTCCTCGTATGAGTTCTTGCATGTTTTTCTCACACATAAAATTTGCTTTAACAAAGTCCTGCAAATTCTATGTTTCACGYCTAATAAGATAACTATGGGCAATCGGCATTAGGCTCCTAGAATACGAAATTAACAACACATGCGACAACAAAATTGACACTATTTGCATAGTATTCTGTTAAACAACCCGCCTAGTAATTTTACATGCTTATGGTGTAAAACGGAAATCTGTTTGTTCTTGTCTTTTGGACAATGAACTCACAATAACTGAGTAGAGGCCGCTAGATGCGAGGGGGTGCTATGCACTACTTCACCCTTACCCTTGTCCCCTAATCCAGACCTTTGGTGCACTACCAAACATGGAGTCCTTCGCCTTGCTTTATCTCTATTATAATAGTGAAGGGGGGGAGGAAAATGGTGTCCCCCCTCCAAAATGTCTAATATACCCTTAATGAATTTAAATTGCAAATTAACTCAAAAAACAAACTTACTACTTTSTCAATTTGCCATAAATATTGAATAAGTTAAAAATGGAAATGCAATTGAATTTCAAGTAAAAAGTTAGTTAAGGCAAAAAAACGATTTGACATAAATATTAATAGTGATTTTTACTCCCTCCGTATTAGAGTTACTACTTTGTCAATTTGCCATAAATATTGAATAAGTTAAAAATGGAATTGCAATTGAATTTCAAGTAAATAGTTAATTAATGAAAAAAAGATTTGAAATAAATATTAATAGATATTTACTCCCTTCGTATCATACTACTACTTTGTCAATTAGCAATAATATTAATAGAGATTTTTACTCTGTACGGTAAGTACTTAAAACATTGATTATATTTTATTAGTTCTATTATACAGGTAACAGCTCTTCAAAATTTACTGATACTCAATGATTAAATACTCAATCAATCTACAATCATAGCCTATATCCCATATGTGGGGCGGCAAACATGAAACAATGTGATTATTCCGGGAGGTCATCCACATAAATTCCTCCTCCACTCCTCCGATCGGAGGGCTCACTCTCTTGCAAATCCAATCGGCTTCAAATCTTTTCTAACTCCTTCCACCAAGTCATTATTTGGTCTCCCTCTACTATCTTTTAAATCCCTTGATCCACTCTTCGCCACAGGTGCTCGGGGATGGTTTCCCGTGAGGTCAACTTTCGTCTTACATGGCCGCGCAAACAAGAAAAGTCCTATACAAGCCGTTTTCAGATAACAATCATTGACTTTAAGTCAATATTGAAACATCGGGCACGGGGATGAAATCCCTTTCTGGCGGATAACTTCATTTCTTATTCGATCTCGTAGAGTGTTCCCGCACATCCATCTTAACATCCGCATCTCGGTGACCCCAACCTTTTGAAAATGCTCTTTCTTGGAGGCCCAACATTCCGTACCATAAAGCAAAACTACTGATACTCAATGATTAAATCTAATATAAAATTCAACCCCACCAACTGTCAAAAATTTATATATATTAATGTGTATTCAAACCTATTTTATTTCATTTTTTAATGATATTGAGAAAGTAACTTTAATACTACATGCACGCATCGCGTGCAAAATATTCTAGTGCAATTATAGGAAAGSCTTCAAACGAGTTTCGCAACTTCCCAAAAGACTGCRGTGGCAACTTCCTTTACTCATTTCGAGTATAAACACACAAGTCTAGGCATATTAAAAATATGCAAAAGCAAGAATTCAATTCTAGCAAACAAACCGAGCCACCCTTAAATTTAAACCCCCAAGAGTAGAGGGACCGGACCCACTCCGGCCTGGTGACGCCCATGCGCTCGTACACCTCTATAACTATTCCACTGTCTTAAACCTTTGTGAAAGTGGTGAAGACTCGGTACTTTAGATGACCTTTGTAATTTTGCTAAAGGTCGTTAAAGAAGGTTTTTACCATCTCTTTTTCAGTGGGAGCGGAAACTAGTGTGGCTGCAACTTCTCTCCATCTAGATAGATAGGCGGTGAACCCCTCTTTCTCCCCTTGCGTAAGGATCTTGAGCTCTCAGAATGAAGTTTAAGTCTGAATGTTACCGTTATATCGTGTCATGAATGCACATGCGATGCTTTGCCATGTAACTGTTTCTTTCTCAAGAAGCGAGAAGAACCATTTTTGGCATATTGATTCTAAAGAGAGGGGAAAAACCATTGATAAAAGGGTAGGGTCAATTCCTTTGAGTGACAAGGTGATCTTAAATCCCTTGAGATGGAATCGGGGTTCATCGGTTGGCTTGAATTTGGGTATCTCTTCGGCTGAAAATGTCTTGGGTAGTTGTGAAGAAAGGTTGGGATCAAGTATAGGTGAGTCCTCGTGAAAAGCGAGGTTAATAGCCTTCTGGATCATCTTTTCGACTAGCTTGGCCAAAGAAGAGCTCTAGGTTCGTTCCTTGTTATTAATCTTAGTTTGAAGTGCTTGCATTGCCTCGGCTAGCTCTTGAAGTTAGTTGTCTAGTTTTTGGATCCTCTCTTCAATARAGTCCATTTTGTGGTGTTAAGGTGATGGGCCTACTGGTATTAAATGTTGGTGAAGGCTGGGCTTAGGAAAAGAACTATACTAAGTTGTGAAGGATGGATTGGGCTTGGTCTTGGGATTGGAAGGATGGATTAAGCTTTGAAAGATGGGTTGGGCTTGGGAGGATGAATTAGGCTTGGGAAGATATAATGAGCTTGGAAGGATGAATTGGGCTTAGGGCTGAACAGATAATTCTTAGTGTCGAATAAGGGATATGTTGACGACTTCACCTGTTTTTAGAAAGAATTAAACCCTTAGTGAACTTCCTTGGTCATTAGAGAATACAAATGCCAATGCATGTCCTAATTTCATGCTCATCTTTCCTAGAATGCATTTTTTTYMRRAAWKRAWWWTTTTTTGTTTTTTTTAATTTGTTTTGGAAAGGTCACTGATTGACATGAGAATGTGTTATATGCACGTGTGATTATGACTATGTGATGTTGACTGAAAGATGACCATGAACTATATGAAAGTGAATGTGAATGTGGGTCAAGAACGTTAACTAGGGCCCATACAGTGTACACATATACAACATGACTATAAGTCGACTATGGTCGGTTTGGTTAGGTCGAAAAGGTACCATGCCTAAAAGTAGAACTTGGTCTAGGTTTCACCACTAACATTAGCGATGTATGGCCGAGTTACCTCTTATGTACACGCATCACGTAACACGTGAACACGTAGCATGGGYAGGTAATGTATTGTATTGATATATGGTTTTTCTACCAATTCTCTTGCTATTTTGAATGGTTTTTTGCCTTCTTAAGGCCCTCATTGCTACTAGTGTGTTTGTTTAGTGTTTGAATGAGTTTTAGGTTTCTTTCACTTATTTATCATGATTTTGAACTCATTTGCAAGCACTACAGAGCCCCAGGAGGAGTAGTAAGGAGCTAGGAGTGGAGCTACGCGAAGAATGATCGTTGCGAAGCATCGATTTTGACATATGTTCACTCTTTTAGTAAATACTCAAGTTTCGTATTTCAGATTAGTGTAATTCTATTTGCATCGGAAACTATACTTCGCGTTCTTCGATTTGATAGGTCATATCCCCAATTTGGACAACCAGAGCCCGATATATGGCCTTTGAAAGATAGCCTAGTGAAACTGTCGCGATTTAATCTAAACCGATTGGTTTGATGTAATCCGATCGGTTCAGACTYGATTTGGTCGGTTTTAATATGTTCTTTTASGATGTTATTTAAAGGGATGTAATTGTACTTTTAGCAAGCCATCTATCTTGGAAATTCAAGAGTATTAAAAGAGAGAAATCCTAATTTTGTAGACTACCTTTTTATTAGATTAATTCAGGATTCAATTACGTATTCTCTCAAGAACCCTAGTTTGTTATACAATTTTGCAATTCAATACTTCATCCTTAGTTCTTCAATTCTTCACACATTTTGGTATTATTCTTCATCCTTAATCTCTTTTATTCATTGTTTTCATTCTTTAATCACTTTTATTATGTTTAATTGCAATATGCGTGAGTAGTTCCTTTTCTAGGGCAATTGAGGATCTWTAACAATATAATTAGCATGTTTTGGGTTTGATTCAATTCATACTTTGGCAATCTATCGAATTCCTATTTTATTTTTCTTCATGTTATTCAATTAGGTAGTGCACGACTTAATTGTGTAATTAAATTAGTCACGAGTTTCTAGATCTAGCGATTGATACATAATACAAATTACGTCAATAGGTAAACGAGACTATCCTTGTCGAGAGATACGGTTAGTGTAGTTCTATGGTTCATTCGATTCGAAGGAATTTGACCCTATTCGATGTGCCTTATAAGAATTGTTGATACCCAATATAACCTGATTTGTTGTTATAGTGAACCATAGCCTAGACTATAGTTAATTAGTAGTTTAATTTGAATTAATTCATCGCTTTCAATAGTAGTAGCTTAAAATATAAACAAAATCCCTTTTAATGATCTAGATGCTTTTATTAATAAATTAATTAATTAATAATTAAGGATAGAACATACCCCATGAGACAAGGATCCTAAGACGTGACCCAGGGCACACATGTAATATGCACATTCAATGAAAAAAATCGATGGAATTACGAACTTTCAATTCTGTCCATTTCACCTAATGATGGTTATCCCAGTAAAGTTACATTTTGTAGAAGTGTGCCCTTATCGGCCTTTTCCTACGTCGATTTCGTTCATGGGTTGAACCACGGATCCCGCACGTGAGTGCATAGGGGTAGTGTTGTCGAGTTGGATAATCGCCTAGTGCCTATACAAGTTAATCACGAACGCCCGAAACATTGGTTCCAAGTCAATGGCCCCACTGTTTGACCAAGTAAATAGTTCATGGGTTCAGTGACATGGTACGCAATTTATAAATATAGGTGCATTCAGTTCGATTTTGTTTTCAGTTTCATTTTTTTTGAAAACAAAAACAAAAACAGGAAACTAGAAAATGTGGTTTAGACTTTACGTTGTCGTTTTCAAATTACATGTTCCAATAAGTTTAAGTAATTTATCATTATAACATATTTCACATGTCTTTAAAAAACAATAAACAAAAAATAAAAACACAGCAATGCCGAATGGGCCGTAACTAACAACTATACTAAGTATAGAAGTAAGTCCAAGTCGACCACAAGGATGCTACAGATTTGTTTAAGCTTGGATTTCAAAGATTTAGGGGTATGAATATCAAATTGGGGTTTCGTAAAGCTAAAATACAAAGAACTAGGAAATTGGATGTGTAAAATCAAGAGATAATACACCTAGGATACTAGGTTACCAACCAAAAACACGATTGATGTCGATCAATAGAACGATAATTGCGATTCTAGCCTAGGAGGTAGTTATGGAATCTCTCCCAAGTCATCCAATAATCAACAAAGCTCAAGTTAAAGTCCCCTTCTAACCCTAACTTGGTTTAGTCACAAATCAATTAAGCTAGCACCCTCAACAAACCTTCAATCCTTTATGGATTAATAAGAGCACTCTCTCTCACATCAAGCTTTGGGTGGCCAAGTCGAATACAAAACATGATCATGATGCATATTATTTTGGGAAAATGGATATATAATTAAATGTAATATCACTTTGGTATCAACACACATGGTGGGGGCTCCCTAGCTATCTAGGTAGGAAACTACTCAAAGTTCATGGTTAAGAATAAGAAAACAAGAAAACATTGCTAGAAAACAGTAAAAGCCATGAAATCACAAGTCTAGAAGCAATAATAGGGTATATAAAATGTAATTCAATACTCAACTAAATTCAACAAACTTGCTAATATTTGATCAAAACCACTCTAGATTAAATATAGGACAAAAAAATAAACAAAATTAAAACTCAACAAGAAAACCACAAAATGTTTAAAAATGAAATTGAAAAGATATGAATTAAACTTGCTTAAAACTAATCTATGCTACCATTGAACCACCTCGATAAGTTGATGGAATTGATACAAGGCTTGCAAAATTTGGACAGATATGAAGATTCTACAAGCAACAATGAAGAACTATTAAGTTTCTCTCTCCTCAGCTCTAATGAAAATGCAAAAATGAAGAGATGATTGAAAATTTAAAGCAAATCTAAAAATGTCATCCAAAACAATGTAAAACTAGAACTCTAATCTCCAATACTTCTAAGTGCTTCTAACTAACACTCTTGAGGTTTCCCGAAGGTACTCAAGAGGGGGGGGGGGGTGAATTGAGTGCCTATTAAAAATTTGATTGTACTATTTATATGAGTAGACCAGTTGAACTGGTCTCGCAGCGAATAAGTGTGAAACAATACGTTAAGCTATCGAGCAAGAATAATAAAAGACACAAATTTAACGATGGTTCACCAACTATGGGTACGTCCTCCTACCCTAGTTATTTATTAATTTCGAGCATCCGACATAAAAAGGATACATCTACCCACTCAACCATAGTATCGAAATTACACTTCACCACTCATACTACATTCGAACTATCAAAAATTGCTCCCTGACCATCACAAAGCTATCTCTATATGCAAGCACCGATGCTAATCACCACTACTTTGAGGACTCACCGTCATCAGATGAACTTTAGCGCATACACGCTGACGTCTCTCCTAACAACATTTCCCTTATTCAATATCTCACCTTAAAAACGCTCTTTAGGCCCTAAGCTTCTTTCAGACAACATTTAAGTCAATCACAAAAGAGAAGTTTATACAATGCATATTCATGGAGAGTGTAAATATATATAGAGGCAGCAGATAGAACCTCACTATCTTAGCAAGATGTTGATTAGCCAAAGTCACGTCCAGTCTCTTCCTATTGTTAAGGTCTTCTATTATCTCTATCCATATGTCCTGTTCAATATTACTGATCTCATTCCACAAACTAGCTGTATTCTCATCAATTATACGTACTCGTGTATGATATTTCGAGAAGTATAGTATATTATTTCGTCTAATATGTGACAACGTCTTGGGTGGTCGAACCGTCTCAAGTACGTAATGGATTCCATCTATTTTAGGTCTCTCATCTGAGTACGCTATTTCGCTTTCTTATTCATTATGTCTCTTCGAAATATAGGTCTCAAGCTCCGAAATATGCGGGCGAGCAGGTAGGAAATATCGGTACTGGTACTAACTATTCTCGCACTGGTATAATTTGCCTCAATCATTACCTAGTCTTGATAGGGAAATATAAGATGAGAACCTAGAATATTATACAGGCAATCAAAGGTCTAGCACACGAACAATGATAATAATATCTATTCTTAGATCAATTTCAAGAGGTAGAGTGTCCAATACTGTCCTATATCCAGTACTTACACAAGGGACAAGTATCCATCACAGAATAGCTCCATCGAGCTTCTAATTGAGGCATCATATGAATAAGACTCAAATGTTCGTACCAATATGTTTGATACATGCAAAAACATACCTACTCCACGGACACAGATATCTCTTAGTTGAAGAATTTTTTAAAGGATTACCGGAGGTGCTTTTCATACTAAGCTTAAGAGCAGCTAAACTTTCGTAAAAATCATCAATATAATATATAAGTGTATGTGTAAATATTATAATCTATTCCATCAATAAAAAACTTATTAGCACTAATATAATAGCATCACTGGATAAATGCACACTCCGCTTGCAGAGATAGTGCAACCAAGTAACAAAAATATTTTCCATACGCAACTGGTAGGTTAAACTGTGATACAAATAGCGGCACCAACTCGTCTAAGATAATGGCGCACCTTCAAGCCTCTACAATAGAAACTTTCGTAAACAGCACAGGTGTTCATATGAGCAACTAATTCAGATGGACACACTAACACAACACACACCAATTCCGCTCACTTAATCATAACAATGTCAAATAAGAAGGATCTATACGTCTAAGCCTTCCTGATGGATTTATTCACATCATTCACGAGATATATTTTACCTATGCAACTTCTCGGAGGTATACTGACAATTATAAGCGTGATCTTCTCGAGACTTCCTCGAAAGGACTTTCTGCTTAATAGTTCATTGACTCCCCTGTTGCGAACAAGGTAACAACTATGGCAAGAACATAATGTAGCTACATCATATTAATTTGCACTACAGACTGTGAGGAGAGGAGCGACGTGGATAGATGCATCACTTCAGAGATCGAGAAAGATGAAAACATGATAGTCCAAGCAAAGTTAATTTCCCTCACTCGATCAGGCACTAACAGCGCTGGTGAGAATTACGCATTGCTACAGAGGATCTATCATGTGATACGCGTTTCTCTACTCTCAATCTGTTTAGTCAATTCAGCGGTCAAAAACACAAGGAATCAACAATTACCTCTTTTTGAGTGACTGAGGAGAACAGCACTTCATAGAGAAAAAAGCAGCACGCCAACAAATAAATTAATGGCAACACATCAAGAATTCTACATGCTGCACTAGAACGAACTTAATTTTTCGCTTTGTTAAATGATGTATACAATATCAATTGCGACTTTTTTTCACGGACTCTAGAGCTGATATTGTACCACACTACATCTTTAAGGAATACTTCTACATTAAGACAGTATATAAACAATTATTTACACAGAATCACACATTACTATTAAGACGGGAGAATCAATCGGGCAATATTTATGTTGGGCACTCAACTTATTAACTCAACTAGATGAAACTGGCTCACGGACTCTTAAACACTTTTAGACGAAACTGACAATTTAGTATCTCTTGGCAGACGAAATTTCAAAGATTTAAGATATATGAGTCTCACACCCACATTGTTAGGACATCTATTGATACAAATAAGTCATTTCAGTAGTATTATTGATCATATACTAGCAAGCATGTAAATAGGCCCTTTATATTTTCAACGCAAACGATTATGCATTCAACCTTTATTCAATATATTAATAACACACAAAATAGTAAGCCAAAGTATATCTGTTAGTTTCACAATGTTCTGCATATGACCCAAGAAAGAGTATGGACAGCTTAGTGCCTGAAAGAGATATCTAGTTTCAGCCACAGACAGAGAAAGACGAGAGGTTAATGAGTGTGCCTAATGAAATAGATTGTTTCAGATTTATGGTATTAGGAAAAGCAGTATAATAAGACAGATACCAAGGTTGAAATAGGTTATCAGGGGAGGGGAACGCAAAGGCGTGAAGAATACGAAGTTCTATAAACATCTGTCGTTTATCAGACAACACTATCTGAGCATCTCCATAATAATTCTTCACATCAGAAGACTCTAAAGACTACTATGGATAAACTACTTTCTTCACGAACTCTCAAATCAGGTGCATACAGGTCTCCTTCTCCATATTCTAATGTCATAAATATCTCATACTCTCATCAAAATACATACAAGCCCTAACTCTTCTCACATCATCAATGAGTATCGGTTGAATTCACAAGTATCAATTTGTTACCTTCATCTCTCCTCACAGGCCTCAAGCTTTGGCAGCTACTCAGTGTGCTCTATAGCCATTAAATCACCAAATAACGACTAAGTAGATGTCTGTCGCAAACAAGTCTAAATGAGATAACGTACAGTCACGAACAGTAGCGCCGTTTCGGATCGCATAACATTCTACATACAAACAAAAATATTCTACTCTGTTCTCGTTTCGATATTCTCACTCAGACTCCTTCATATGAGTTCACCTAGAGTAACTCGCATTCGCGATCTCGATTCATATTACAGAGTTGATCCTTCCTTTGAGATAATCGTCCAACCTTGGCCTGCTTCTCAGTGATAGTAGCAGTGGTTCGATATAGCTTCTCGTGACATACATTTCTGTCTTTTCATTCTAGTCATACAATTACGCCTTTTAAGAACCGTGCTTCTGGACAATAAGAAGTACTAAAATATATCGGTGGATGAAGATTAGTGAGTGCATATGTATCTGTGTGTCATCGTGAACTCATTTTACTCGTTTCATAGCCACTATAATGCCATTCTTGTTTCTTCTAACGGTGATATTTCATCTAACAGTTGCAACTAGCCCTTGTAAACTCCCTTTATATGAGTGTCCAAATCCCACTGATTAAGATAAAGTAGCATATTTTACTTCCACTAGATGAGACTTTTTATTGTATGAAGGGACTGTTATACAACCTACTAGACGAGTAGCTATAGTATATACTTAATAAGATATCTAATGGATTACTTTTAATGCTGTCAAGTAATTTACATATATCAGAGATATAGGGACCTCATAAAGCACGAATAGAGTGTATGAGCGAGCAATTCTTGCAATCTCAGTCATTGTAGTCTTAATTACTCATATGGAGCAGAAAGTTGTCTATTTATTTCACAATCAAACTATACAAAGTAAAAAATATATTTTACATAAGAATACTTGTCATCCTCAATCTATAAATCACACCGACTCGACCTTGTTACTTCAAAGAATTAGCTTATCTTAAGCATATTAGAGATGCAGAATCTTCATAATATGGGTTCTTTCTAGACTAAAGTGGTTCTACTCAAGAAGCCCTTTCACCTATGTCGAACAACCGTTCGCCATAAAATGAACATTCATCAATGATCATCACATACATCGTTACCCTAGCAACAGTATGTGCCTTCCAACAACAAATTGAATGTAAAAACAGTACAATGAGACCGATTATAATGCTTTAGCAACTTCAAATATCACATCCAACACCAACGAGCAAATAGAAAACACAATATACTATCCAAGCATACCGTAGTAGAATACTAAACTACACTATTAATCAGGAAGCATCTAAATTAACAAACAGAAGATTTAATTATTTAAATAACTCCTAAGACTAATCTCTTAAATATCGTCTTCTTGACAATACTTCGAAGCTATCGTTATATAGTCACTAGAATCAATATCTACTTGCACTTGAGTCTTCCACTCTTCAGAGAGCTGAGAAAATAGGCACAATTAACTCTGTCTTCACAACCATACCAACATAAGCATAGAGAACCAATTCTTGTAGGAAGAAATGGACGACAAATATATAGAGAAATAGTGGACTATAACACTTTCTAGTATATCGGCATGTCACTGAACAGGTGCTTTCCACTTCTGGTTAACCGTTGACGAGAGAACCAGTTAGCTCGAGTTTCTTCGACCTGTTCTTTCATTTGCCAGTCTCTTGTTCCTCAACCATATGTGAACATTGACTCTTCGTAGACATGTCTTTGCTCACTTACATCACAACCTTAAACATCCACTACGGGATTCAAGACCATTTGCAACATTCGATTGTAGAATGATTACGAAACCGTCGATGTACATACAGTCATCTTCATCCATTCCTTGCTACTATTCCTAGAGGTACTATTAAAAATTTGAGAAAAACATAAAGCAATCTTAAGAAATGTTCTTGCCGTCAGAACCATGGTGCTCCCATCGCAATGTTCTTTAGTCTATCATACGCTAATTCTTTGACTACACATATTGATTTTGGAGCTAGAGGTGACTCAGGACTCTCACTAACTTGTAAGTATAGAAGAAACGTAAGTGTGAGATATCGACAAATTCTATGGGCTTGAAGCATAGTTTGATAGATAAATAGTAGCCAGTAAGGTGTTATGTTGAGGACATCGTTATAGGATTTGATGGATCTGACAAGTATATAGAGTGATTGTGTTGGTGAACGGATGAGCTTGAGTACTTAAGGTAATTGGTGGAAGATGTGGTTATTAGGTACATGTATAGGTTTTAGATTTTTTTGATTATTGCACAGGCTTGTGCTATCAATCGAAGAGGCACTACAGAATATGATACAGAGAGTTGAATGCGACAGGTATTATCGTCTGTCGATTAGGTCGAACTAGGTAGCAGATCAGTATGCGTCCTTCAGTTTGTATATCACAATATGGTGGTTTCTGATGTTTACATCGATGGACCACAGACAATTCTTTCGAGTATATCAGACTAATGCCAATCCAGAAAAAGGCATACAGAGAATAATAGTGCAGCGGGAGCTGCAACAATTCAAGACAAATTACTCATTCATATAACTCTTCTTGTTTTATAACACTAGGTCAGTATTGCAACTAGCTACACTCAAAAGTCTCAGGTCATACAACAAGAAGTTCAGAGGCATATCATGAGTATCATCGAAACAAGGCGAAATCGAGCACGTTCTCTGCCAGTCATGAGATTAGCACGCACTTTCATCCTTCCATGAGCAATCGAGTTGACATGCAGAGAGTTAAGTCCGATTTATCCAGTTTCCTCATTCATCTTCAAGGATTCACGACAAACATCACAGCGAACGACAATTAACAATTCATGTCTTCCTCATACAACTACGACATGCATATTAGTTAGAATGAAGGGGTAGGTAGTTCGCAGAAGGTCATGGTCATATATGAATCTCTTTATCAGTACCACTGGCAATGACATGTGTGTGCAGCTGATACGTAACTTCGCATAAATACCTCTAACCCGTTAAGCAAAAAGAACGACTGAGTGGCTACGAATTGTGCATTGCGGTATTGAATCCCCGACTCAAGAGTTTGTGCAAAAATATGATTGAACTGCATCACAATGATGCTCAACTGGCATGCAGTTAAGAGAGTTGTCAATTAATCCTTTCCAAAAACCATGAGGTAGATTTGGCAAGACTCTTATATTTACGTGCCATTCTGTTCTTCTCTGTACTGTCCTATTTTCAACCAAGAACAGTTTACTGTTTCTGGGTCACGTTAGTTCCTTCACCTGTGCGTCGATGGCTTAATATGGTATCTGAATATGTATCGACATATGATGATTGTGCATGAGTCTACATCTAATGAACACTAATCTAGCTCAATCATCGGGGTCAACAAAAAGAAGCTTTCACTAGAAATGCTAAACTAGACCTTAACAAGACCTAACCTACAAAAAGACTTCTCTAAACCAGCAATGGTTTTTTGGAAGATATCAAAGCGGATCCTCATTTTGTAAATCATATATTCTCCACATTACCTTTTTCCACAATTATCTATTGGGCAGGGTGTCGTGATCTCAATTATGCTTGTTTGAGTGCTGCATCAGATTCTTAGAAATGTTAATGCATTTGTTTATGCACAAAATATATGGAACATCAATCGTAGATAATGACATCAAGTCTTTTAAGCTGAGTCTTTATCCACAAACTGTGAAAGCAAGCTGTCGCAGCTTTTATTTAGCTTTTGCTTCGTGGGAGCAAAGCAATTGTTTTTCTTCTTGAACCCAAGAGATCAAAAGATCCAAGGAGTTGCCATACCTGAGTGTGCTTTGCCGAATACATAGAATATCCGTGCATTAGTCCAGATCTATGTACTACCGAGTTCAACTCTACTACCTTGGGTAACCAGAACACAAATCAATTGTTCCTACTCTAAGTGACTGAAAATTCTTCTCATCTGCTTTAGATGTGACTTCCTGGACTTTTCTCTAAAATCGAGCACACAACCACAGAACATGATATCA
>SNQN01002695.1:0-70395 GCA_008642245.1 Bassia scoparia | reverse complement strand
TACTCATTCTATTTGAAACTTTGTTTGGATTTAATTTGAATTTGTCATTTGTTAATTTATTATGAATTTTAGGCATTATTTAAACGTAATTTGTTATTGTAGCTAAATTGAATTAAAACACTCCAAACCAAACAAAATCGAACTGTATTAAAAATTCGATTTGGTTTGGATCAAAGGACTAAAAAYCGAATTTTTTAGGTTTGGTTTGGTTTGGAGTGAAGTACATTTGGTTTGGATTTGGAGTGAAATTTTAAAAACCGAAATAAAATGGTTAGGATTTGGAGTTGGTCATAATCCAAACCGAAAAYCGAACTTTCACCCCTACTTGGGGCTACCATCAATCTTTTAAAAGTTTATGATGGTAAGCCCCTTTTCTTTTTCTTCAATTTCTTATGTTTTTACTATTTGCAATATGGCAACTTTACTTTATTCTCTTCGTGCAATTTGTTTTTCTCCTTGTGAGACTTATTATTTCGTTTTATTGGATTTTTCATTCTTCTCTATGAGTTTTTTTTATTCGCCATGTGTGCTTGTTTTTCTTTGGAAATTAATTTATTGATAAAAAAAATGACGATGGATCGCAATAGATTTTTGTAATTCCATTGYATTCAAATGAATCAAATCAAGATCTACTTCAAAACTATTACAGATCAATAGAAATCTCCACGAAAAACCGTATGAATAGTCTCGTATCTGAGAGTTTAGGGGCCCAGGGCGAACTAGAAATTTTGGGCCCCAATAAGCAAACTAGACAATTATTTTTTTTTTTTACGAGAAAACTAAAAGTCTTTTCATTCATAGTAAAGTCAAACGGCACTTACAATTTGACAAAACCAAATAAAGCATAAACAGACATCCATAGAACCTATGAACTTTTTGATTGATACAACAGATTTGATTAAATATCGCCTTAATAATTTCCCTTCATCCGAAGCAATACTGATATGAGAGTTTGCACAATATCGACATAGCATCCGTTGTTGCGTAGTTGCGTCGGTGTCTGTGATCATCTATAGTCTTCCAAAAATGCCAAATAGAATGAAACCTAACACACAAAGGTCAAAAGAAGAATAGCGCGGATCAATCAGCGGAACACTAATAGTTTGGAACCAACTCCAACCATGACTGGGAACATAGCCATTAGCACACCTGCGTACTAGCCGACACTTGAAAGTCAACGAACAAAGGACATAGACTCAGCCTAGGGTTCCTCCTTCGACCAGAAAGAGCAACAAGAAAATATCCAAACCTAGAGTTGCAATCAAATACGAACCAAATTCCATTGGCCACCTTTATTGATAAAACAAAATATTTAAACCTAAATAATAGAGGCATGCTTTAATCGCTAAGCAGGAATTCGTATTGACGAAAGCGGTGATATCCCCACCATCGCCTTCCGAGGAAAGGGTGGTCCGAGCGAGGCCCTGAGTTAGGGAGTCCATATCGTTGCCCCTCACGCGACCACACCTCAAAGTTCCTTATAGGAGGACGAACAGCCGGGATCGACACCAATCGTTGAACGACGCATACCCAACGACATCGAGCAACCTAAAAGAGGGAGGGGACCCACCGGCGGTGAAGAGGGATTGCGTCCCCTTCCCCGCCCAGCAAGCCCCCGCCGATTCGCGCTTTACGGGATCGGCCAAACTAGACAATTATTTACAGTATTATTTTTTGGAGTTTATAAAAACGACCCTTGGGGTTGTATAAAAGATATGAAGGAAATATTAGCATTAAATAAGCATGTTTGATACCGATTAACGTTTTAATTTTGTCATAAATTCTCAACATTACACTATAAGGTTGTATGTACCGTGACCTATAAACATTAGTTCAAAACTTAACCTAAAATCGTTAATAATTTTGATACGCATAACAATTACGAGTTGAAATAATATATTGTAAAGCTAAAAAAAAGCTTTCTTCTTAGGAAAATGAAAATTTGAAGTATGAATGTAAACAATAAGACATAAGTGTTAAAAAATAATTCGGTAGATAGTAATCCTTGTAAATATTTTTGGAAATAACAAGACATCAAATACAATAAAGAGGTTAAGAGAGGACATTTACACTGTAGACTGTAGAGGAGAGAGTGCGGGCCCCTAACTGAACTTATTTATATTAAACACTAGATTTATTCTCGTGCGTTGCATGATTTTATGACTCTTTTTCTTAATTTATGTATTTTTTTAATTTTAAGGATAAATGCAATTTACAATCAAATAAATAGTCAATTTTCAAATTATAAGTTACTAAGTTTTTTTTATTAAAAAATTACAAAAGGCATTCGTTTCCCAAAAAAGTGATGTGTATGCCATTAATAAGGAAGACTTTACATAATTGTAAAATATACAAAAAAATAATTACGATTTGTAATTTGAAAATTTAGTATTGTCCTTTTTATATTAAATTGAAAATTCCCTTTTAAGAAAAAAAATACTAATATATTTTAATTTGGGAAAAAAATGTGCAATTATAATATTTCTTTGAATTCCTATAAGTATTTATTATGTGTTACTCATGGGAGGATTAAGATCAAATAAATGGAAAGAAATGACATCATTAACTATTTTGGAGGAGAAAATCTCAGTAGAATTTGACATGTGGCAATTGCTAACATCAGCATGTTCTGTTTTAATAATTAGTTATAGAAAAGTATCCCTTTATAACTTTCCTAACTTTCATCACAAAGCTTCCCTCCAAAATAAACCTCCCACATCACTTCCCTCCAAAAACAACCTTCCCCATATTATTTCACTTAAAAGCATTTTTAACTTCTCAAAAAAAAAAAAAGTTAATAACCGCAATAGAAAATCATACATTACACATTTACACGAGCAACCATCGTTAACTACTACTTCACCATTATTTTTGATCAATTGTAAAAATTGTGAAGATCTCAGTGAATGAAATAAAGTGGTTGATTTTTGCATTGCACATGAACTAATAATATATTTTATAGGGATTTTTTTGTTCAAAAAAATTATATTAGTTTCTAACTTAAACCTTAATATCGGAGAAATTTTTTTAAAAAGTGAAGGTAATAGTAATACAGAGTAATAAGTAAAGTTTAGATATATTTTTTTTAAAAAAATTATCATGAAAAATTTTCTTCTTTTTTCCAAAAAAATTGATATGTACCGAATATAATAAATCTTTTATTGCGGAATATACAATTTCAGTAAAATATTATACAATATATATATAAGGGATGATGAATGTTCTCAATTAGTGAGGGTTACATGTCTTTTTCTTTTTTTAAGTTGTTTTTTTGGTTGTGAACTTAAATTGTTATCCAAGTTCACATAACAATATTTCATCGAATTATTACGTTTCTTTCACTTAATGACTAAAATGATTACTTTTGAATCTAATATATTAAAAGAATACTACTCCCAATAATTACATCAAACCGTCACCAAAATTACTTACTCCAAAATTACCCTTTCAATACACTTTCCCTCAAAAAACACATACCCCCTTCCCAAATTATTAAATTTTTATTTTTTTAAACAATTGTTCATGTTTTCCCAAACATATAATCTTCGTATTAGTGTGTTTACTTTGTTAAGCTTGCATCACCTAACTAAGAATTCTACAACGATTGCACATCTAAAAATCAATAATATAACAAATAACTATAAAAATAAAAGATTTCGAAAGTTCAATCTTCAACACTATCTCGCAATGTTCATCCATGTTAATCAATATTTATGTACCTTTAATGTTTTCGGTATTAATAGAATATTTTTACTAATCCTTAAAAAATAAAAGAAATCAAGATGATAAACCTTTTATGATTAAAGCCCTTATTATAAAACATCGATATAATCTTTTTAGAATTATCCAATCACATGTTACTTTTCCGTGCTATTGCACGGTTAAATCTAGTATTTTTATTATAAAAAAGAAAACAAAAAAGATATTGTCAAAGAGAAAATACCAGCTACAATAATCCAACCTTGGACTTGAAAGTATTTGAAGCACATCTGAAAAAAGATTCGCTTAACCACTCTACTACATGTGCCAACTGATGCATTTTTGCATGAGTATATAATATAATGTATATTTATAGTAGCTAATAAGAAATTTGGATTAGGGGTCAGGTAGTTTGCCCCGTTCGCCCTGGCCCAGATACGGAAGCGATTGTACCAGCAGATATCTTATAATGATATAGGTTTTGTCAAATTTGATTTAGTTTTATCTCTTATAACTCAATAATATATATTGGTTGTTATTGATTTCTATTGTAGTGTTGTGTAACATTCAATTTAATGAATAAATCATATACTTGCCACGTGTCATCTTTGGTGGCTATATATTGAGGTGTAGATGTGGCAAGAAGGTCCCATTGTGTAACGTGTCAAAAGTCAAGCGACATATTGACAAGAAAGCTCAATTGAAACAGATAAAAAACAGAGATGGCTAACCACTTAATTAAACAAGCAGAATAGATAAATAAACGGTAATATTGTAGTTTGTCAATTGCTTTGCTACAATAAATCCGATCCTCCCTTTGTTTAAAAAAAATGAAAACAAAATATTCAAACATGTAAGCCAAAGATTACTTTTAACTTATAAGTGAATTTTAAAAAAATATCATAAATTTAAAGTTTTAGTATAAGCATGGATTTCAAATTTGATGTTCATTTTCTGCCCCCATGACATATACCGTACCGGCGATCATTTCATAAACAACCCCATTTCAATTTCCARTTCTTAATGAAAACAAAACATATAATCCGTACAAAGCATGTGGTTTTTCTCTATATTAATTACGGAGTATATCTAATGGCGTAACATATTAATTACGGAGTATATCAGGCAGTTGTTGAGTTTCATTATGGGTGCATGTTTGAGAGAAATTGATAAACATATAGCAGCTAGAAGTATAGTGCTATTACTGTTCATTGCCTTTTGTCATTGTTTTACACTATTTGTCACTGTCATATTTTTTTTAATGCAAAAAAAAAAGATAAATTTCACACAAATTATAACATTGTTCAACAATATGCTAAACTTTTGTCTTGTTAATTTCTAACATTGTCCAACTATATCCCAAACCTTGTCTTAACGTAGTCTAATATTATCCGTCAATTTTGGTGTGTTAAGCAAAATTTCAGGCGCGCTTTATCTCTAGCTGGTATAAGTCTCTATTGTTCAGGTCACGTTTGGTATGGTGTAATAATACATTAAAGGGTAATAAAACTAAGAAGAAAATATGTTAGTTAAGATAATGATTAAGGGAAAATGACATTTTTTGTGATTAAAAAAGAGAGATAGAATAAATATTTTCCAAAATAAAGGTAACTATTATCCTATAGTGGAGCTGGATAACTTTTCCTTCAAATGAGGGTCCTCTTCTCATCCTACTAACACCACCATTTCATCCCTTTTTTTTTACCTCTAAATACCTTAATTTTCTCAYATTTGACTTTTATTACTGTATTACACCTTAATACATTACTTTCATGTCAAACGTGACTTCACGCGCAATCCTTTCAAGTTTTCGGTAGAACTCATTGATCATCATTAGGTTTTCGGATGATTTTTTTTATTAAAACTATTGTTGCTGATCGAATCTACGATATACATAGTTCTGATGAGTTATTTTTTCCTTGTGTTAGAATTTCGAATTTCTTAAAAATGATTGTAAGTGCTGATTGGATACATATTATAAATRAAACTCTATTATATGAATAAAAAAATAATAGAGGGAGTTTGGCAAATGAATTAAAGGGCAATTTGCAAATGGTTTAAAATGAAACACATAGTGAATACAATTTGTCTTCTTTAGAAGTAAAGGCAAGACGTCGTTATTAGGCGAGTTGGGTTAGAGTCAGTGCCACATCGAAATGGGTTGAATCAGGATGAGTTGTTGGTCAAATATGAATAGGTGATAAATTAAAAAGAAATAGTAAACGGACTTAGTATTACTTATTAGCGAGTATACATAAATTCGACGTCGTACATGTAATTTTTTTATAATCAAATTTATTTTTCAAAATTATTGGTATTTTTGTTAACCCTAAGCAATATAATTATGTTCAGTAAAAGCCCTTTAATTTGACCCTAAAGATTTTATGATTTGGTGACCCTATGTCCCTATCCAACAACTAGGTGTAGTGAAGGCCATTGGACGCATTGGAGCTATATAGACTAAAATAAAATGTGTTGCGGACTTGCAGCCCAACAATATAACCGAAGATAAAAGGCCTCACAGCCCAAAGTCTATAACTGATGGCCCAATGAAAAAGAATCAAAAGTTAAATTCACGTGGCAGACAAATTTCAGTAATTCAGTTCAATTGAGTCAATAAAATGTTGGATTTGACTTCTGAGTTAATTACTTGTCACTTTTTGGTAAATGTCATCCCAGAAGGCATTGGACATTGCTATGTGTCACGGTCCTAGCTTTTGACCTGGAGCGTGCGGCGCGCTTCGGCTTTGGAGGCAGAAACGTAAGCCTTCTTGCGGAAAGGGGGGGCTCACGAGCACACAGCAACGTGAGGGGATTCTCTTTTAGAAAGGGGCGTCCGGGCGCTTGGGACGGCCGACTACGTCAAAGCGGGCCCAAGCGGGAATCCGGACTCGGGAATCTGTATTCGAGTTTGGGATTTTGGGATTGGAATGCTGAAAATGTAAATGCAAGCACAATATCTATAAAGGCATTAAGGCATTAACACATTAGCATGGGTAGGGAGAATGCTTGTGTGAAATATTCTTCTCATATATCACTTCCCCCTAAAGAGGTTAAATTAAATGAATACATTTGCCCCTAGGAGACACCCAAAGAGGATTTAGACCGTACTTCAATAAAAGACTTAATTCTAAGGCACTTGTGGGGGCGACGCGCAGGAAGCGCCACAAGGCGAGACTCTAACTTAGAAAAATACATGAAAAAGGGTAGGATCCTAACATCCTCCCACTTAAGCTGTCGACGACCTCGTCGACTTACAAACATTACAAAAGGAAGGAAAAATCTCCTATCCTAAACTTTGTTTCTTTTGCTGCGCCGTTGTCTTCAGGCTGGATCTGGTTCTGGAGTCTTCTTTCTTCTGTAGGCTTTTGCGCCTTTGGTGAGGGTGCTTCAGTCTTCTGCTTTCGTTGTGGCGAGCCTGCTTGCTTTTTCTTCCATGATTTTTGAGTTTCATGGGTCTTCTTTTGGCTAGGCTTCACCATCTGCATTGCTGAGAGCTGACGCCTTTGGAGGAGTTCTTTTGGAGGACCTACTACCGGGACTTGGTGTCTGGCCATCCACGATCAAGTAGTCCATAACTGGTATCACCCATGTTCTGCTGCTTCTGAAGAAGTCCATTCCTAGGACCAAGTCAAAATCATCTATGTCGGTGACAGTGAAGTCTAATTTCCCCTGCCATCCGTTCACGGTTGCGGGCACTTGTTTGCGATGCCTTTATCTGTTCTCCTTGGAGTTGACAGCCTTCATTTTTGAACTTTCTTTGGTGATGGTTAAACCAAGTCGTTTGGCTTCTTTGGTGTCCATGAAGTTGTGCGTCGCACCTGTGTCCACGAGGGCGCGCGCCTTTGTCCAGCCAAGTGAATGTCAGCATACATTAACCTGGTGGTGTCTGCTTTTGCTTTTTTCTTTTTTCTTTGCCCATTGCGCACATCATGTACACAGCTCCACAGCGAGCGGGCTCTCGTCTTTGTTGGTTTCTTTCTCTTCTTCTTCAACCTCGTCCTCCCTTGTCAGACATCTTTCTAGAGTCATGGTCCGAGCAACGTTGTTGAAGTTTGTCAATTCGCCTTTGTGTTTGCATTCCCACCATTTGTGCGGGCCTCTGCAAACTAGGCAACTCAATTTGCTTCTATCAAAGGATGATCCTTTTGGGGTCCATGATGAACCTGATTTGCTTTGTGATGGTTGAGATGACCTGATTTGTTGAAGTCGCCTCCCCACTTTTGCTTCGATTCGAACCTGTTTGAGTTTGATGACACACGCGAGCCGCTCACAGCGCTCCTTGGAGAGCGGAAGTGGGGCTTGAGGGGCGTGTTGTCGAGTCTTTCTTTTCTGTGCTTCTCTCCTTTCCAAAGGAGTAATCAACGAGTCTCTCCGCTGCACTCACAGCTGCCGAGAGATAGTGAGCTTCTGCCGCATCAATTCTCTTTGGGCCATTCTTTCAACCCGTAGATGAATTTGAAGAGACGATCTTGTTCGCTCATGTCTTGGATGTCGAGCATACATGCGGAGAACTCACGCACGTAATCTCGAATGGAGCCCGTTTGCTTAATTTCCTGCAACTTTCCTTCGGGCAATGAATTCAGTGTTTTCTGGGAGGAACTGGTTCGTGAATTCCTTCTTGAACTCGTCCCATGTATCGATTTTCAACTTCCGGCCTCAATCTCGGTCGTGCTTGGTGCGCCACCAGAGCTTGGCATCATCAGCAAGATGCATGACCTGTGTCACCTTCAAGGATTCGTCCAGCTGACTACCTTGAAGAACTGTTCCATGTCGAAAAGAAGTTTGTACCTCTTTCGCATCACGGGCCACTATAGTCCTTCGGCTTGGGCGCTTTGATTTTGGGCCGCACGTACACGCCTTGGGATGTTTTCGCTATAGTCGCGCTTCATAGTCCTACACTTTTCCAACGCTTCGTCGGCCCTGGTTGCAGACGAAGTTCACTTGCTCTTGTAGAGCATCCTTTTCCGACTTCAATACCTGGATCTCAGCTTCCCAGGCTATCAATCATCTTGGCTTGGCTCGATAAAAGTGTTTCGAGCCGAGCCCATTCTTCTCGATCCTTCTAACCCGCTATTCTTTCTTTTCAACGTTTCGCGACTCATTTTTCCTTTTTTCGGGACTCAGTGCTCTATTTGAACCTGGCTCTGATACCAACTGTCACGGTCCTAGCTTTTGACGCTGGAGCGTGCGGCGCGCTTCGGCCTTTGGAGGCAGAAACGTACGCTTCTTGCGGAAAGGGGGGCCTCACGAGCACACAGCAACGTGAGGGGATTCTCTTTTAGAGGGGCGTCCGGGCCGCTTGGGACGGCCGACTACGTCAAAGCGGGCCGAGCGGGATCGGACTCGGATCTGTATTCGAGTTTTGGGATTTTGGGATTGGAATGCTGAAAATGTAAATGCAAGCAAATATCAAAGGCATTAAGGCATTAACACTTAGCATGGTAGGGAGAAATGCTTTGTGTGAAATTATTCTTCTCATATATCACTTCCCCCTAAAGAGGTTAAATAATGATACATTTTGCCCTAGGAGACCCCAAAGAGGACTTAGACGTACTTCAATAAAAGATTAATTCTAAGGCACTTGTGGGGGAACGCGCAAGGAAGCAGCCCAAGGGAACTCCTAACTTAAGAAAAATACATGAAAAAGGGTAGGAATCCTACATATTCTTATGACAGGTAATTTATCAAGAAGTGATTATGCACGCAGTGAGAAGGTGTGCTTGCGGACAATGAGGGTCTGTTTATTAAACTAGAACAAAACTAAACTGAACTGAACTGAACTGAACTGAATTGAACTGAACTGAACTGAACTGAACTGAACTGAATTGAACTGAACTGAACTGAACTGAACTGAACTGAACTGAACTGAACTGAACTAAACTAAACTGAATAAATAGGAAGATTTAAGTGTTGGATTTAAATTCCAAAACTGAACTGAACTGAACTGAACTGAACTGAACTGAACAGAACAAAACTGAACTGAACTGAACTGAACTGAATTTTTTGAAACTGAACTGAACTGAACTGAACTGAACTGAACTGAACTGAACAAAACTGAACTGAACTGAACTGAACTGAACTGAACTGAACTGAACTGAATTTTTTGAAACTGAACTGAACTGAACTGAACTGAACTGAACTGAACAAAACTGAAATTAAGTTTAAGTAAACAGGCCCTGAGTTCTGGAAACCTTCAGACGTATCACTGGACACCTTTAAATGTGTCACAGAACACCTTTAGATGCTATGGACAACTTTGAATTGATATGTAGACTAACGCATGATATATGGACATGTATCCTTACTTTTTCAAATTTCAACTATTTGTGGACCCCACTATTTTAGTTAGATTTTGGACATCTTAAAATTGCATGTGGACATCTTTTGAACTCAATTTGACATCTTAAAATTACATTTGAACACATTTCGAACTCAGTTGGACGTCCAAGATATTATTGCCTGAACACATCCCTACGCTATATTATTGTAGTAACACTTCCTCGTAATTTATCCACGAATAGAAACATTAAAAATAATAAAACATGTGAGTTGGATTCCACTTAGTCACTATTCATTACTGTTCAGTGAAGATGGATAATTTATCCAATGAATAAATCAAGCATTTTCCRAAATCACTTTCTACYCTTAGTTTATTGTTTCTTTTTCCTCTACTCTTAATTTATTTGTTTATGATAATTTGCAAATTGATGTAGATTTCGGGCCTGTTTACATTAGCTTATTTTCAGTTTAGTTCTGCTCCATTCAGTTCAGTTCTTAATCCAATTTCTCTCTCTCTCATAAAATATTCAATTCAGTTCAGTTCAGCTCCATTCGGTTCAGTTCAATTCAGTTCTTAACCCAATTTCTCTCTCTCATAAAATATTCAATTCAGTTCAGTTCAGTTCAGYTTCATTCAATTCAGCTCCATCCAGCTGATTACAGTTAATATAAACAAACCATTCATTAATTACAAGTGTGTGCAGTAGGACTGCACACCTGGTGTGCGAAGACCGGACCGGAACCCGGAATTTGAAAAAAATGGACCGAAGACCGAATCGAAAAAATCGGTCTGCGCGTCCGATGGGACCTGATTTTTTAAGGTCGATCCGATTTTGGACTGTTGAACCTGTTCACTAAAAGTTATATGCCAATTCATATACAGTTCACACTACATTATACAGTGTGTGCATATTAGAATGCCAATTCACACTAATCATATAATTATTACGTGTGCATATATTATGTTAAGAAATAAGCTATTGCAAGATACGGTCAACTATGCCGTGAGACAATTAACATTACCAAACAGCAATCACAAACCAAAATAATATATAGAAAAGTGAAGGAAAATTAGGAACAACTAAGGAACATAAATATACAGTAGTTGGACTAGCATGTCATATACCAAAATTAAATATAAAATTTAAAACATAACACACCAAACGTCTAATTGAAAACAGAACCATTTAGAACACATATATATTTGGGTTTTCCGGTCTGAACCGACAATGGTAGACCACGAATCCGGGAAATACTTTTTATGAGATTAGAGCTCGGTCCAAACCGACAAAGCCCGCACGTATACTATTCCGCGGACATTCTGAATCGCCCACAAGATCTGAGCCTGTTACATCCGGTCGGTCCGATTGACAGTCTAACCTTAGATTCAGGTACCGAACGTTGGTGCAGTCCTAGTGTGCAGTGTGCTGAATATTGTAGAAGATTTTATTTACCACTGAAACTCATGCTTTTCTTGAATCCAAAAAAGCTGCACCTGTAATATGGCAATTGAGAAGATCTCAATCAATCATGTAAACTTACAAATGCTCCAGCCACATCTAAATTAACATTACGGTAAAACCCCCTCCTTTCTCATTAACTAATGAAGCAATTGTATTAAGACGGCATGATCACAATGCTGGAACAATCACGTCTTTTGGAGATTAAAAAGAATTCGAAGCAGTTTGTATTGGGGAGACTTAAATAATCAAGGCAAGACGCAATCAGTTATTCCTCGTCTTGGTATACGACGGATTGAAGACGCGCATCAAGCACCAAGGGGATCATCACGCTAGCTGTGAGTGGGATTTTATTTTTGCCTTCAGTTAATCAAAACGGCGTCACATATTTGAGAAGGGCCTTGAAAACGCTGCACTTGGCCAAATACCAGGGCAAAAAAATTAAAAGTAGACTGACACCGTGAGACTGAATGCGGCCGCAATGGCCAAGCGACACCGTCGCTCGCAGGTAATCATTTCCAATTTACATTGTTTTCATATTGCTATTTTCGACTGTATAAAATTAATAAAAAAATTACTTAAAATTCCCATAACTTTTCGAGATCTACAAATAGACACTCACACTCATTTGCTATAGTTTTTTGATAGTTTTACATTCTCCCTCTTAAACATTATTTACATATTATTAATTATTTAAACATTGTTAAAATTATTTAAAAATTATATAAAAAAAAAATCGCCAAATTTATATATTCGTAACTCCTCAGCCTTTGCTTTAACCTACAAAAACATTCCACATGCCTCCCTTGAAAATACTCTCAAAGTTAGTTGTAAAACCTTCTAAAAACCTCAAAATTATCGTTCTAACTTTGTCTATAAATTAGCAAAAACATGAGCATTATCCTTACAACCAAGGAAATTCCCAAAATCCACCTACATTCAACTCATGGGAAGAATACCAATCTTACACTCAAATGTTGCTATCAAACCCCTCTTCGTTCGCCATTAATCTCGGTGAACAAACTCCGAGCACTCAAAATTTCTCGACTGATAATTTTTCTTATTATCAAGATCCCAACACTCAACCATATGATGCTCCCACTCCAAACCAAGGAAACAGTAATAGAGATTGCATTCCTGAGGAAGATAACGAGGAAGATGATGAAGAGGCAGTTGCTGAGGAGTCTATCCTTACACCGGCTGTTCTGCGCAAGACGTCTAGAGGCAGTGGTGCATCTGCTAAGGGCAGCAAGAAGGCTTGGTCTCACCGTGAAGAAGAGGTTTTAATTGCTTATTATATGTTGCACTGTACAGACCAAGTAATGAGCACCAACCAGAAGTCCTGACAGTTGTGGGAAAAGGTGTTTGCCTCGTAAGAGGCTGCACGTGCATCTAGGCCCAACGAGCTCCTAGAGAAAAATCTGAATATGACGCAGACATATTGGAGAAGAATGTGCAAAGATGTGATGAAGTGGATCGGTTGTTGCAAAGAAGCAAAAGGAGTCACGCGTAGCGGTGAGCAATCCAAAAACGTAATTGAAGCTACCAAGACCATTTTCCACGATCAAGAAGGCAAGAAGTTTGCCTATCAACATGTGTGGGAGAAACTGTGCGAGCACGGGGACAAATGGAAGGTGAAGGTAAAACGATTTACCAACTTGAAGGGGGTAGATAACATCGTTGCCGAAGGAAGTGCAAAAGAGAGCAACAGTAGTGGAAAGAGATTCCGAGATGGAGATGATGTAGATATCGATGACGTCGTCTCCAACAAGAGTGTTAGGCCTGACGGTGTGAAGAAGGCAAAGGCGAAGGCAGCTCAGCAACGCATAGGCAAAGGTGTAGCTTCCACTTCTGATGATGGAAACAATTCACTGGGTGAGAGGCTTCAAATGTTTGTCAATATTAAAGGCAATGACATGAACTTGAGGCGAGAAAATATGGAGTTAGAGAAGCAAAAAATGAAACACACTACGCTGCAGATTCTATTAAGCAAGATTACACCCTTGTCTGCAAAAGAGGAAAATTTGAAGGATAAGTTGCTTAGTAAGATATGTGGGGACGATTAGGTGCAACTTAGTTTCTATGTTAGGCTTAAGGTTATATTTTGCCTATAGGTTTTTACCTTTCATTTGAAAGAGTTTTTCCTATTTCAGGCTGCAATCGAAGTTCTCATAAGTTAATCATTGTTTTGATGTATCAATTGAGTTAACAKATTTAATAAATCATATTTCCTACGTTTAACAATTTTATTCAAAATTTGTACAACAATAATTGATGACCTTGATGGACAAGACAGTACCACCAAAGGTTCAAAAAGCATGCATGGTAAAGTATAATTGTTTTGAACAATAATTCAGCATGCATGTGACACAATACAACAGCACAATTATTTTTGAACAATTATTCAATAGAAAAGCCAATGACAATTGGCTGAAAATTGCATGAGTAGCAGAGGTGTAAGGTAAAGCAACGAATGGAACTTATAATTAAGAAATTCAATACAGATGAATAGACAACACTCTACATAATTGAGAGAATTCAGTGAAACATGTGAACTTGTACAGTCCATCAGTGTTGCTTTATCTYAGATTTCTTTTGAATTATGGATGGTCTTTTAGCTTTCAATGGTACATGAACTTTGAATGCATGTGTTATTTGACAATGACAACACAATAGCATGCCTAGTCATTTTTATGCATGCATGTACTACAAGACAATGCAAACTTACTTCAAATAATGCATGTACGTACATTAATTTTGCAATATATATATATATACAACACAAACTTCACACTTTGCAATGCATTAAAAAAATCAAACACAATAACCTCAATATTTTCAACCATCAAAAAATAATTCCAAAATATAGTCTTCCATAATGAACTCCACAAGAACCCGAAGCTCATCTGATTCAATCGATGTGTTAAGACTTTGGTTATGAATATAGAGGATATTTTCTAACTACTTCACACTACAACAAGGTGTTCATTCTGGACGCTTTTTATGTTCAATGGCATTTTTTAGCGTCCCATTTGTTTGGACGCTTTAAAAGTTCATTTCACGGGATATTGGGACGTTTTTTGGGTCCAATGTTAGAACATTGTGCGCTTAATGTTCCTTATGATTTTTGGGCGCTTTTTTTAGTCTTTAATGAGATAAATGGGACGCTTTTTGAGTTCAATTAAATTGGGAGCGTTTTATTGGTTTCCTAACTAGTTATAGATTTTCAGTCTATAAAAAATTGGACCTAAGGTCCAAATAAATGGTTTTTTCTTTTAAAAGATGACTGTCCTATTCAATTGAAAAGCTTTTTAAACCAATTTGTGTTAACAAAGGTCCGTATTATTATAGAGTGACATTATATACAATTTAATAACTATCATTGTAACATCAACATTTTATATGAAATGGTCACGTTTTTTTAAGTAGTACATTAGGATCATTGATGTTGTGGACGCACGCGCGAAGTGCACCGGTGCCTGACTTATGTCTTGGAAGGTGTTATAGAGAGGCTAAACATGCGAGTTTGTTTAATTTTTCCTAAAAAATTACTATTCACCTAGTGTAGGCTTGAACTACCATTAATGTGCATGAATGCTTACATTTGAGCAATAGGCTTTTTGAAGGAATTCACCTTTTAAACCAAGGAGGTTTATGATTTCCTTTAAATTTTACCAATTGATAGTCAATTTTGAGACAATAAGAACATCTGAATAGAAGCTAACAAACCCTTGCAATGATAGCGAACAACTTAAAACTTTTGTAGTCTCATGGGTGTAGAAGGAATTTTCACTATTTAGATGTCATGATGTTGCACAAATTACATGATCGAATACAAATGTCCCTATATAATAGGATTAAGACTTTAGAATGATTAGCATAGGTATCTTTTTCTTTACTGTTAAAAATTAGGATATATATAATAATATTGTGCATCCCGTAAAATAGGGGCATAAAGTACAAAGCCCTGTGTTGCTACTTCATTGTCCTATAATACAACGCAATGTACGATCATTGAGGTCTTTTGCGGTCGTTTGGCGTACAGTGGGATTTGTAGTAGCTTCGAACCTTTAAAAACACCGTTACGTTTAGAAGGCCACGACTTTCGAATCCACCTCATGGATTTGACGATAAGTTATAGTTCTTACCGCTTTTAATGTGACTCATATTTATATCGAGCAGGTATGTTCCATTCCGTGCTCTCACTATACTGAAAAGGAAGCAATCACTACAGATTGCATTTTATTAAGCGATACCACCCATCACCAATGTTAAGGCAGTTACACGAAGTTAGGAAATAAGCACATCTTCGCGGACAATGAGAAATAATTAACACTCCCAGTATTCAAAGAGTAATATAATCAGCTTAAAAAAATTTAAATTGTTTAATCTTCAACTTACTTAATAACATTGATTAATAGAATTCTTTCCAGGATGAACTGAGTTGGCACAATATATCAAAATTACTTTGAAGTGATCAATCTTTTTGTCAATTGAAAGTATTTATAACTAGTTGCATCAAATTTGATCTGAAAATCAACTGAACCTGATGTGAGGTGAGAGACAGAAGGAGAGTCGAGGGCCTTGAGGATGCCCTAATATAATGAATTGTTATGTTTTCAAGGCATGTTGTGCTGCTATTCGCTAGAACGGAGCTACTGTGCTGTAGTGCCACTTATGGTGCGTAGTCCCCAAAAGAGCAGGTTCACCTGAGCTTGCGCACTAGGGAATCAGACTAATGCGTTGATGTTGTTGTCTTGTTCTTTTGCTACTGTGGTGCTCTATATGAGCTGTTCCCTATACTGTATATTTAGCATGTAGAGTAACTAGTTTAATAGATCTACTATTTTCTCCTATAAAATGTTAGGAACTCAAATTTATGAATGGTTGGGAGTGACATGTGATGAGTAAAGATTTTAAGTGCACATTGATATAAATCAATTATTTCTAGGAAGTGTAATCATGCAGTAATGGAGTTCTTATCAACAAGCGTGTCATATTACAACTCAAGAACTTCACTTAGCTATTAATTTTTTATAAATTTTAACAAAGTTGCATCCAATTAAAAACTTAAGTGACTTTTCTGTTGAGGGGCTTTTAAAATGAATTAGTAAAGATGTCTAATAACAATGATTACCTAGGGCATATTTGTTTTAGATATTTAATTAATTCAAAGCAGTGTAAATTAAATTAAAACTAAATTCAACCAAGACATTATCTAAAGGTTGATTGATATATAGGTGTTGAGAATGATATTGGTTGTTTTTTGAAGATTATACATGAAATTTTTGATCTGTACTGGTTGTGATGGGGGTGTAATTAGATCATTTTCCATCAAGCTCACCTAATATTATCTGGCTTTTTAATGCGACCACGAATACATGTCCAATGGCGACTTGGCGTTTTTGAAATTACAGATTTTAGCCCAATAAGTGTCAGAGTATGTACCTGTCCGTGTTGTCAGTGCCCCGAGAGGTACTTGAGGTTATGAGGTCGGGTAACTGCAATGTATAGCATCTAAGACTAGTTTAACTCATTGAAAGAATTGATTCAGCTGTATGTCCGATTCCCAAGACCAGTCTCAATTACAATACAATTATGTGATTATGATACATTAGTTCGGTCTTCAGGACTAAAGTGTATAATGCCATAGCTGACCATTGCTTTCAATCTGTACCTATTTGTAATGCAGTAAACATAAGCCATCCCTTTAACAATAAACCATGCATTTGATAATTTGTATTATTGTTCTTCAACTTGATTCATTAAGACATGTAATATTTGTACCAATATAAAGGGATCTACACATAATCATGTTATTTTAACAGTTTTTTGAATGATAAGCTTTCTTGATGCATTCCCCAGTCAGCGTGCCCATGTTAACATTGTAAATCATATAATGTCCAACAATATTATTAGTCACTTTTTTTATTCACCTTACTCAAATGTATTTGTTTAGGTGTAGGGGAGAGAGGAGTGCAAATGAGTTAAGATGGGTCTTCAAGGTTTGGACTTAAAATTTATTCATTGAAGACCAATTTCGTTAATATTAGGACTAAGATCTACAATGTAATTCTCTGTATTGCGATTAGAGAGTATCCTTTTACCAATTTTTTTAGAAAAAATTTCAAATAAGGAGCTTCGAAGATCCATGCGCCTTTTTTAAATCTTAATATCATTTCAAACGTCCAAAATTAAGGCGCAAACTGCCACAATTAATTGCCATGGCTTTAAAGTAGGATGCCATATGAGAGACCAAATTTGTCGAAAATAAATCCAAGATCAAACCGTGAACAATGACTTCTGACCAATCGCTACCTCACACACTCCCATCCCAAATCCTTAACGTAATGTTGCCATCAAACACAGAAATTAAATAGTAATCCTTTCATTCATCCCTGTTCTACGTATCTGATTATCAAATGAATGTCCACTGGTTTATTTATCAAAGTAAACACATGCAATATGCAAAAAATTAACATCCAAACCCATACCATATAGGTCCAATTCTTCAGCCAACACACTCCACTTTACAAAGGATAAACTAATTTAAAAATTAAATTTGGAACTCAATACCAATAACTTGTGGATCTAATATTATAACAAAGTATAAGCCTTATAAGACACTAAAATTTGAAAATAAAAAAACAACCTTGTTGATAGAAAACAAGATTCTTCACTTATAATATAGCACTAAGGTCACATCATTGAAAACAAAATAAGCCACTATATCAATAAAAAACGAAGTGAAACAAGACTTGAATACCAAATCAGAGCATAATAACACATAGGAGGAACAAAGGAAGTTTCTCTCCTTTGCAAATATTGTTGGATAGCAACAGACTTCTCTCTCCCATTTCCCTTTCTCAATCCTCATTTTAAGGAGGAGAACCATCAACAAACTCTGAGTGCTTCGCGTTTTCAAGAGAGATCAACCTGCGCACAAAATTCACGATATCATGAATCTCAAATGCCAAGATGCCTATAAGGAATTAAAATAGACAATGATATAATACTAGAATATTTGAATTATAGCAACAAAAAAATAATAAAAATTCAATAATTGAAATAAGATGCATGGAATAGTAGAAAATCTACTGAATTACATGAATGAACACCATGTCAGATTGCCAACCATAGTTAAACTATTCTAGAAGATTAGAACAGAAATACGAAGTGCTAAATTTTGACTTTCAATCCCCAAATAAAGATGAAATACCTTAGATATACGGGCAAACTCGTTGTGAGGCAACCACGACCTAATCGTGCCTCAAAACATTGATTAGATTTGTTAACCCATATATACGAGGAATTAAATTTGTATAGGATAGATGAAAGGGATGATCGATTTTGTTTGAGTGAAAACGTGAGTATGAACTAGAATCGACATTTGAACTGATATCTGGAAGGAAAAAATTTGTAACTTTCGACGAAATACGATTAATTTCCTATGATTGTTGAGTGAATAGAATATCAGATTGAATAGAGAAAAGAATATTGAGAGATAGCTTAGGTTTGGGTAGTTATTTAGAGGGAGTAGTTTGATGCTGAAAGTGCTCCAAGCCTCCAAGTTTTGAGAAAGTTGAGAAAATATGTGCGTCATTGTTCCTTCAAAATTCATCTGCACCGCTCATTTTAAGTCACTGGATTTTTAACATAATTTTTGCAATATTTGGACGCTTTATTTAGTGGTATTGTTATGAATTTATAAGGCATCTTTCTCCGTTATAAAAGGCACTGTTACAAAAGCGTCTCCATCAATGCGTCACAATTGGCCCTTTTTCTGTGTGTTCCACCAACACAAAACGCGGATAACAGACACCACAACATAGGGTGTAATTTGAAAAGAAACCGTGAACGAAGGTCACCAACTTTGCTACAACGACTACTTCGCCCGAAACCCTGCTATCCACACCAATGGTATTTAGAAGGAGATTTCGCATAGGCAGGAGGTTGTTTTCTTTACGTATTCATGGACGGCGGTACATCATCTGATTGTTCTTTGAACAAAACGCGATGCGTGGTAAATTTAGGGTTGTCACCCTTACAAAGACTATGTCTTTTTTTTTTTTTTTCACTTATTTTTGCAGTTAGATGTGCATACGTGTTGTAGCTGATTTGTAGATGAGTATTACGCATCGTGCCTCGACTGCAAGCAATGCTTAAGAAAGATTTAGGAAGGTGATAGTAATTTTGGTGCGTCAGTATCTATGAAGGTGACTGTTGAAACTTAAACTCTTACATTGACTCTTGCAATGTGGGTTTCCAGAATGATTGGCAAGTAGCGATTGCAGCATTTGGGAATGGAGAATTGTCCCGGCTGATGGGAAGTCATATCGGGTAGAGTGGACGAAAATCTTTATCCTTGAAGCGGTTGCTCCCAGATCTATGGTTTGGCATGCTTTTTTTGGTATATCGGTGTGCAACGACTTTAAATGTTTCTCTATCCGAAGCGCGGTGTTTCGAACGGTATGTTGGACTGCGCCACCGCTTGATTTTTGTCACGACACACTCAATACGATGTCGCTACTACCTCCCGAGACATTTACGAGATTGTGGCGCATTTATTATCACACTAATCCCCTCAAACCGAAACCATCGAATTGTTTGTCGATGTCACGCTTTGCTGCAGTTCAGAAAAGATGTGGAACGTGCCTTTGGAGTCCTTGCACAAGCTAGGTTACGTCATTAAAAAACCATCGCTTGCTTGGAGTGAAGAAATACATTAGAACAATGATGGCTGCCTTTTATGCCATATTATTGTGGAAGATGGTAGAAAGACACATATCCGGAGGCTATGCAGATACAAGAAATTGTTGAAGACGTATCGGCGAGCCCAAGGCGGCGGAGGGCGAGCGAAGGCTGGGTTCTAGCGCACTGTTGAAGAGCGAGAGAAGTCCTTATCTAGTTAATGTCCATTCAAATGGTACCAATATCTAGTAGGAAAATGAGGATTCGTGATAGGCAGATACATTATCGGTTGAAAACTGATTGTAATTGAAACATTTGACGTTCATGGAAGACGTGTAGTCTCATGAAATAATGTTAATTGTAATTTTATTAGATTATGAATTTGTTGCCTATGTTTTTCCTTCATTTGAAGGTTTTTCTCTATTTAAGTGTTAAGTTTTCAATGTATTTGTTTTGTACAATGTTATATGAATTGCTCGAGTAATTTGTAATTGTTATTGATTGTTAATTTAAATAATCAATTATTTCGAACTTATTGGGCCGACTAATCAATTGATCAGGATTAAAATAATTAATTCGAATCAACAAATTGCGAAAAATTTACTTAATCGAAATAGGAGTTAATCGACATTATAAATTAATCCGAAATTAATAGTTAAACAAAGTAAATTTATCGCTAATCATGAGTGATTATAACCTCTAATCCAAATAAAACTAAATTAAAATACAATAAATAAAAGGAAAATGATGAGTTGGATGAGAGAAAAAGTGTTGTGGGGTAGAGTAAAAAAGTAAGAGGGAGAGGGATGAAGTGATTTTTTGGGTCATGGTTGTAATGAAGATGATAGAAATTTTCTTAGGAAGAAAAAAGATGAGTGAGAAAGTGGTAGAGAGAGAGAGGGATGAAGGAACCAAAAAATCATCATTGTGTATGCTCTTACTCATAATAACATGGAGGGAAAGTAAACCGTAGTAACAAAATTGTAAAAAGGAGTTGAAATATTCCAACTACTAAAACAGGGTCCCCGACCCCACAATCACTCAACACTTTTACCTTATGTTTGGATAACAAGAAATGAAAGGAAAGGAAAGAGAGAGAAAGGGAGGGGGACAATTTCCTTTGTTTGGATAAAGATTTGAAGGAGGGAAGGGGAGGGAGAGGGAGGGATCCAWTTTCCTTCTCTCTTTAATAGGTTTAATCCCTTCAAATTTGGAGAGATTTAGAGGGAAAATGTACCCCACTTTCCCCTTCATTTCTCTTCCGTTCCCTTCCTCCTTTCTCCCTCCCCTCAATTTCTCTCATCCATTGTTATCCAAACATAGCTGAGATACGGAGGAAGTAATTATGTTCAATAAAAGCCCTTTAAATTTGACCCTAAGGATTTTATAATTTGGTGACCCTATCCAACAACTAGGTGTAGTGAAGGCCAATGGACGCAATGGATCTATATAGACATAAAAATAAAATGTGTTGAGGACTTGCAGCCCAACAATGTAACGGAAGATAAAAGGCTTAACAGCCCAAAGTCTATAACTGATGGCCCAAAGAAAAAGAATCAAAAGTTAAATTCACGTGGCAGACAAATTTCAGTTCCAATTGAGTCAACAAAAGGTCAGATTTGACTTCTAAGTTAATTRCTTGTCACTTAATTTATTTGTTTATGTTAATTTGCAAATTAATGTAGATTTCATTAATTACAAGTGTGTGCAGTGTGCTTAATTGTAGAAGAATTATTTACCATGAAACTCATATTCTTGAATCAAAGTCACCCTGTAATATGCAAAACTGAGAAGATTGAATCATGTAACTACAAAATACAAGATTCATTCAAAGTCAGCCTGTAATTTGCTGATCTAACTTTATCATTWTTACAGTACAATTTACAAATAGTTCATCATAGAAAAAAACAGCTACAACTATTACATAGTACACACATCTAATTAACATTACGGTCAAACCCACTTCCTTTTCTCATTAACTATTGAACACTGGATTACTCATAATAACATAGAGCGACAGTAAACAGTGAGTAGTTGAAATATTCCAACTACTAAAACGGGGTCCCCGACCCCACAATCACAACACTTTTAGTGACTTGCAATAAATTAAAATCACAAAAAGGACAAATTTCTTTTGATGAGATAATAATAACAGAAATAAAATTGTGATTTGATTACATTAACATAATAAAAACCTATTAAAACCCCCATCTTTTGACTACTAATAAAGGTGCTGAACGCTGATTAGCGGACGGCAACGAGAGATGCAAGGAGCAACCGCGGTAGTATGGATTTGCCAGGGCCATGAGCTCCGAAGCAGTTGTGAGTGTAGTAGGACCTTCCCGACCGAGGCGGGCACGCACCCGGTTCGCGGGATAGAGCACCGTACGAGATGTAGTACACCTTCCTTTCCAGTACAGCGATCTCTCTCCCGTCTGTCATACTCTCGTCTCCACTCCACCCATCTCACTGCTGCTGCATCGTACTGTGCGCCTAGCATTGATGGCATTGCTGAAGACGAAGACAAGTCGAACATTTGTCAAGTCTTGGATCTGGTGCGCTTCTGCACTGGAGATACGGTCAGGGGCAAGTCGACAATCAAGAACACGACGACGAGGGTGAATAACGACAGCAGTTTTGCCGACAATTGTTGAATGTTGATGGATTTTTTGAGAGAGAGAGAGAATCGAGGGGAAGGAGCGAGGAGTGAGAGTGGAAGGAATTTGTGGAGTATAAAGTAGAAGGGGCTCACATGGGAATAATGAAATGCTGCGATTGCACTATGGCCTATATGCTCCCAATAGCCCCAATGGCCCCTCCTCTCTCACTCACTCACTCACTCTCTCTCTCTCTTCTCTCTCTCTCTCTAATTTCAGCCCTGATATGTGTTATCTCCTTAAATGGCGCCTGTTTTTGTTAGCTCTCTCTTCTTCTTTTATTAATAGTTCCTCTTATATTATCATAGTACATGTTTCGGATTAGTATTAGACTATTAGTGATTAAGTATTGGTATCGTATCAATATCCAACCTCGTATCTCGTGCGCTCTCTAGGTTGCTACATTTCTACGTAATCCAGTCCTGAGTCCTCACTACTTGCTCTGACTGCTGAGCTCTAATCAATCAAGCACTGGTTAATTATTCCTTAATTAATGCCAGTTTACTGTGATACATGATGATATGTTACGTAATTACCAGGTGATTACCAGTTTATTTGTTGGTTTTCACATACTCTAATACACACTTACAAGTGCATTATTCTACTCCCGTCGTTTCGATTTTTTTTTTACGTTTGTAGAATTGCACGTCAATTGAAGAGAATTAATATTTGGATAAATTATACTCCGTATTAGTATTACTTGAAGTTATTATTCTTTATTTTTTGAGATGTGTGAAATAAAATTAAGTCAATTTCTTCATAATTAAAAATGAGTTCCTTTAAAAAAAAAAAAATGAGTGGATGAGATAAGCTTGAGTGAAAAATCAAGAACGATGATGAAATAAATAAGGGATAATATGAGATATTTAGAGATAAAAGTAATATTAAATAGTTAAAAATTAAAGTATGAAAAAAAATGTAAAAAATAATAGAAACAACAAAAAAACAACGTAAAAAACAAATTGGAACAAAAAGAATACATTGTCTATCCAACTACTAATCCACCACTAAGATAGGTACTATTTGGTGGGTAAAAGTAAAACTGAAAAACACGGGCAAGTTTTTGTTTTTTTGTTTTCAATTAGAGAATTTAGAGACGGTGACATGGTTTATTGATGTGGTCCAACACGGGCATCATCAAGAGGGACGGTGAAACCGGTGAGGTGGGCAACTGGTCATTGAGTTTATGGTTAATTTGTTTACTATAATAAAAAGGAAATTTTGGAATAAATACTTAGTATTGAAGCGTTTTGAAAATAATAYTTAGATTCGAGTTTATTTTATTTATTACCTATATTTGTTAAAACTTTGATAAATCAGTACCTAATAACAAATTTGTTTCAAAATTTTAACAGAGCTGTTAAGTTRTGTGGACTCTACGGACTCTCTCCCTCACTTTAGCCTTTTTTCCTCCTTCAACCTTTCAAGAACATTGTCAATGTTGCCACTAACACACTGCCATCACTTCCACCACCTTCAAATTCCAGCCAACGCAACACCTCCTGTCACCTTCCAAAATCGACATCAACCACCACCCCCACAACACACATCAAATACGAGTACACCAAAAAATTAATCTAAAAATCAACAAAAAAATAAACCCAAAAAATCACACAAAAATCAACCAAAAAAACGAAAGGAAAAAAATAAACCCCAAAAAATTATATATGTTTCACCAAAAATGTCTTCACTATCACCCCTATCGAACGCCACCACCACCACTTCACCATTCCAATAATCACCACCACTTTAGTCATATATGTTCTCATATTTTTTATTTTATATATACTCTGCAAATCTACAATTGCACAAGTATAAACTAGTAATTAAGTTAGAACAATTTAGTTACCAATTGGTCTAAACACATCTCGGTCTTATATGCATATTATATTAAAGGTCGTGTCCCTGTTGTAACAATTGTCAAATTAACTTCTAACATAATAAGGCCCTATTCTCGTCAATTTATTTAGATAAGTTTCAGTAAAAATAAGTTTCGTTAAGYAAAATTCAGTTGACGAAATAGTTCTGTTGCGAATGATGTAAAATATAATTAGTTCACCAAGGGGATTGGGCTGGGCTTAGGCCCAAAAGTTTTTCAAAAGAATTAAAATTTCTTTACTATGGAGCACGCTCGGTGGGACTCGAACCCACAATCCTTTGATTAGAAGTCAAATGCCTTATCCATTAGGCCACGAGCGCTTCTTGTCTGTTTATGCTCTGCTAACTATTTACCATTTACAAATCCTAAAATCAATTCTACGAGTACTAGTTTTTAAGTGATTCTTGAACAAATGTAGTTTGTTATACTTCATCCGTAACAAAAAAAATGTTACACTTTTGATAATATATTAGTTTTTGTCCCGTGGATGCTCCGGATAATTTAGTTTTCATTTAATCGTATAAATTAAACTATTTTAATATATTTGATTAAAGTCTTTATGTTTTGCACATCACTTATTTAAAGTCTTAGCTTCATAAGTGGGGTTGACTAAGTGATTTATATATTTCATATGATTAATAAAAATCGTAATATTAGTGAGCCTAAAAAATTTTCCCTCATAATATTTGGAGAGATGATACACAGACGTACACTTAGTGTATGTGTACCCCACATACACTAGCCAATAGGAATGGAAAGAAAATGTGGGCTATTAGAGGGAATCGTTAGTGGGGTGACGTTTATGGGGACCAAAAGGAGGGAAATTTTGGGAGAGTGTATGTGGGGGCCAAATACATTAAGTGTATGTGTAGCCTTATCCTAATATTCATGTTACATAATTTAATGGAAAAAYATATAAATACGAGCCTTATAAATTTTGTAATAAATAAGTTTCTAACTTAATTGTGTAATGATGATTAAAAGCACTAATGTAATGTGTATGAGTAATGATACAATAGATACATGTTATATATTATAAAATGTTGCAATAAAATGAMTGGTGTTCGAATCTTGGTGGATGCAATTTTTAAGTGAAAATGATCATGAAACTTACAAGAAAGCGACACATGGCGGATTAAGCTAAGAATGAAAGACATGATACGTGGCGAATTGTGGAGTATAGGAGGTATAAAGATATAGATGTGAAACATATTTTATTAAAGTGTAACATGTATTTTGTTACGGAGGAAGAACAACGGTACCAATTACTAAGGGTTTGTTTTAGAATCCGTCGCTAAATTAGGGACAGATTCTATAATCCGTCGCTAAATTTATGATTTTTCTTATACGCTGTGTAATGGTTGATGAGGTAGAAGGGAAATTAGGGACGGAATTTAAATCCGTCCCTAATTTGAAAATCCGTCCATAATTTAGGGACTTGAATCTGTTTATGGGATGCACGTCGCAATTCCGGTCAGTTTGATATATTATGGGCCTCATTCGGGCACCCATAGAGAAAGTTATGGACAAAAAACCGTAACTTGTACATTTAGGGACGGATATTAATTTTCTGTCCCTAATTTAGGGACGGATTTTAATTTAGGGAAATCCAACCCTAATTTTCCCACTCTTGCCTCTAAGCATTATTATAAATTTAGGGAAGGATGAGAAATCCGTCCCTATACAAGCTTTAATTTTTTGGTAGTAGAGCTGAGCCGAGACCGAGCTTTGCAAGGCTCGACTCGAGCTCGTCGAGCCTCAAATTTTGAGCTCGACTCGAGCTCGTTAGCTTGAAATGGGAGCTTGGCTCGAGGCCAGGCTCGAGCTCGAAGAGCTCATTTAAAGGCTCGGTTAAGAGCTCGATTAGAAACTCGTGCAAAAGCTTGTTTAACTAATTTTCAATGACTCTAACTTCTAAATCTATTAATTTTCAAGTTTCAACTTCCAATTTCCAACAAACTATTCTACCAAATCCAAGTAAATATTAAATATAAAGCCAAATTTGATACTCTTCCAAATATTTCATCACACACTTACAAAGTTGAAAACAATTTAAACCAAATAAGATTAACACGCAAGTAATCTTTGTTTATGGACTTGGGATTGGGCTTTAGTTAATGTGAAGGTTTTTTTAAAAAAATAATTTTAATGCAATTAAAGTGTGAAATATATAAAATAATTATATTATTTATAATAACTAAATCATTCGAGCCGGTTCGCAAGCTTTCGAGCCGAGCCTAGCATAGCTCATGTATTGGCTCGTTTATTCACGAGCCAAGCTCGAACTCGAGCCGAGCTTTGATCGAGCCGAGCTCGAGCAGCTCGCGAGKAGGCTCAGCTCATTAACAACCCTAGTTTTGGTGGTTGGCGGATTCCCAATGGTAATAACGAGTTTCTTATAACGTTTTTTTCCCTCTTTTTTAATGTTCTTTTTTGCATATTTTTTTTAAAGGTCTTTTCTTGCAAAGTTATTTTTGTTTTAGGCCCATTTTGCAATAATTTTTTTAAAATGTCTTTTTCACAATTTTTTAAATGATCTTTTCTGGCAAAATTTTCAAGAAAAAAAGAAAATGAGATGCATAACCCTTATGACTATGAGAAAGGGTTTTGGAGTAGTGACTTCAACCTTACATTTGATCCTTGTGATCAAAAGTTCGAATCCCCATATCTCTATCCCATTGTAAAYGTACATTTTACACTGCCCTTGTGGCCATAAAAACTTTGCTCCAAATAAAAAAGAAAATTTCAAACCAAACATTTATTACATTGGTTGTTGTGTTGTTCTGTCTTGTTTTTAATTTTTTTTCATTTATAGTGTTGTATTTAATTCTTAGGATAATATTATATGTAGTCCTCAGAAGTATACTCCCTCCGTTCGTAAATGTTGTATAAATTTGGATTCTTGATACTATTCACAACAATATGAGAGAATCTTCAAAATTTCTCTTAACATATAATACTTCCTAATTGCAACAAATACCATATTAAGAAATATCATATCAATTACAACAAACTCAAACTTTTTATTTTGGGTTAAAAAATTGTATTGAAATTACTTTGTTTTACTTGTTTTCCCCCTAAAAAACCACGTGCAAGGATTTATTAGTCAAATGGGGTTCAAAACCTCTCTCCTCCATATTATTAACAACTTGTTTTATGTCATCACCAAGTACAATTAAGTATAGTTCCTTATCCTTTACATCTTTTGCATAGGAGTCCACAATTCTCTCTTTGTTGCAATTAAAACGATACGGAGGATGTAAAATATATAATCATGTGGGGTCTTATTTGATTCGTCTCAATGAGTATTTGAAGAATATAATTTTTAGTAATGTATAATTAAAGATATGATAAAAAAACGTACATTGACCTACATGCTAAATTGAAATGGATAAAACATTTAAGAAATGAAGGAATATATATTAACATTTTCCTAATTTTTATATGTAGCCCATACTTTCTAAGTGCTACATATAATATTGTCTATATAAACAAAGTATCAAGTACGAGTAAACTACTAAACTATACCACAACTTTTAAATCAAATAAAACCAAAAAATTAAAAATGTCATTAATGACATTAATTGCGAAGAGGCCCTAGGCCCCTGGTCGGAATGTTCGTGAATCATGCAATTATTTTCAATGTTTTGGACACGTTTTAATTAGGTTGCATGTTACTCAAAGTCTCCCATAGTCCAATCCCTCATTATTCACAATTGAGATTTTTCTTCATATATCCCTGAGATATCGCGTAAATCTATATACTTTCGAACTTTTCAAAATGCCTCATATTTATACCTTTGAAGTCTGATATAATAACCTAAATAAATAGCCTTATCATAGATGGAAAAGCTATCACCATCAGTCTTTCATCCAATTAACCCCCAACTCAATTCATTTAACTCTTAACTCATTTTCTCTTCTCCTAATACTTCCCATCTTTACATTCACACCTACAAAACTTCGCAAAAGGAAGAGCATAATGATTGGTAAGGTAGGTTGTGTCAAAACACACCACTTCAGAAAACTCCTCATAAGCCGCTATACTACGTGGGTCAACCCAAAAAATATCTTTCATGTACCCTTCAGAATCAAGCCTGTGTGTGTGTGTGATAGAAATTTGGATTATCCCTACGCATCTTGTCAAAAACATTTGTGTCTCCTCCCTGCATCTTAAGCCTTTTGTGCTCATGGACCATATGCCTTATATCAGCCTCATCGAAAGGCATGTTTTGGAAACCACCCCTCTCATGAGCAAGACAATTCATAATCTTCGAAACAAGAACCCCAACATGATAATCACTTAAGATTCGTCGCTTTAGCGACTCAGTTAAAGCTTCCATACGATACTCCTTGACCATTTTGCAGTCTTTGGTTTTGGTGTATGGTTAGTGTGTTCCAACACAACACTGTGAATAACCCACTCCTTTACAGGGTTAATACTTACATATATCTTTGCCTTGCAGAAACACTTCTTCGACTTCCTCCAACGAGGATATCCAGTATCATTATCCTTATTGAGGTACTCACTACCACCCTTTGACAATTGCTTTGACTTCCGTTTTGCTGGTGCATCTGGATGGATCGCCTGAACAAGAACACTTCCAGGTGGTGACGCTACATTCTTTCCCCGTCCTATACGAACCTTGTGGTCTAATGACCCCGAACCCAACAGACTTGGCATATATGTCTTGTATAACTTCTCCACCTCGAGCATTGTTCTGAATACCATCCCTACCGCTGGCTCAACAACAAAAGATCAGATTCAGACTCGCATTCCTTTCTAGGTGGGACATTCAATTCATAGATACTGTAGGGGCCTGCGCAGACATAAACCTTGGGCTACATCTAGGATTTGACCGATTAATAGTACTTTCAGCAGTGGCGGAGCCAGGGGGTGGGCAAGGGGGTCTAATGCCCCCCCAATTCCAAAAAAAATAAAAAATCACGTATTTTAGTAAAATTAGCGACTGGTTTTAGCAACCGCTTAAAGTCGGTCGCTAAAATATCAAAACCGATCGCTAAAACTTTAAAATCGATGGCTAAAATTAAAAAGTCGGTTGCTAAAATTTAAAAATTCAAAATGGACCAGCAACATAGCTTAACCAACTGCAGAGCATTACTTAAACACAAAATTTGTGGGGTACCAGGGCAGTGGCTTAATCAACTAAAATAATAACCAATAATGTATAATTAAGTAWTACAATCACACAGGARTTAAGGTCATTTAAAACCAACAGAGCATTGCTTAAATACAAAATTGGTGAAGTATAGGACCAGTGGCTTAATCTACTCAACAAAATACCAAAGAAACCATAATTATATACGTCATTAACACATGGGATAAGGTGAATTCCAATAATTTTAGATACGAAATTGGCGAATTACAATAACTGTAGGGTTTTGCAAAACCCTAAATTGCTATAAACAAACACGCACTATGCTGGTTCCCTCACAAGAGTCACAACTAACATGCAGATTGAAAAGGCTCACAAACATAAACTTTTTGTTAAATAACAAGGAGGGTAAAGCCAAAATGGGAAATTGCTTTGCCGGGCCTTAGACTTGCTTAGGCCTTTTTCGTTTTTATTTAGTTCCATTTACTCAGAAAAAAAGCCAGAATGGGGTTCGATTTTGATTTTGGGCAGAATAATAAACGAAATGGATGGGGACCCACCATGAATAAACTTAACCAGGGTGAAATATATCTTCAATTAAGAGGTCAATGCATGTTACGTAACGGCAAAATAACAGTTAAACATCCATAGAGTTAGTCAACCACGTGCCAATAATTAAGTAATGATACTTTAATACAATTCAACTTTATTAATAATTTTATAATACCTTTATTAATAGCGGCTAGATGTAACCATGTCGGTTATGGTAGTTTTTCACCTAAGTTGAAAAGATATGAATCCCTTTTAACTATATATTGGGTGACAATTACAATTTATAAGTTTCATTATTGGATATAAAACAACAACCTTATTGGCTTATTCCTTTCAAAAAAAAAAAAAAAAAACAATAACCTTACTGATACGCGCTGTATTTCACAATTATTTATTTTGTAATCTATATTTCTTGCATGTATATTGGTTTTTCAAAACGTCTCAAACCGGTCATAAAAGTTAAGAATACAGTACAACAAAAAATATAATTCCAAATGTGGATATGTTTAAGGTGGTGGGGTATAAATCTTTATCAAATATTTTCTCCAATCCTGTCCATTGAAATCACACGCCTTATCACATTTAAATCGGACAAAGTCTAGTATATATCTGATGCCCACTATTTTATTAATTTATTGTACACCAAAGTTAATAATAGAGATTTTATATGTATTATAATGGTAATTATATCAGAATAAAAGGATTACTATATACTAAAAAAAATGGTAAATCAAATTCTAAAAACCATTATAGGAATAATAAATTTATTAGTTTATCATATTACTCGTAATAAACTAATATAGGTCACTATATTACAATAATGGGTCACTATATTTTTAGTGCAAACTAATATTATTGTGCAACCGATGCATACAAGAATTACTCCTACGCACTCCTAGTAGACTTTGCTATATATATATGAGACATACATTCTTGTTCTCCCACATCCAAATATCAATAAAGTGCATAATTATTAGCTACATAATATCAATATGGAATTAGGAAATGCATCATCATGTAAACATGTAATGCTACTTCCTGATAAGAGCAAAGCAAAATTTAGGCACCTATTCAAACAATTCTGTTTCACTGGAAAACCYGTTGGCGAGAGTGAGCTGTTGAATCACAGCATCCCGAAGGAGGAGCAGGGGAACCATGTCCTCCATAAGATGACGATCTTCCTCTCCCTCTTTATCCAAATCGCTCTTAAGCATCTTTCCACTCCTATGAAATTTATTCGTGACCTCTTGGAGGGTTTCCTTAATCGCGGTGTACCTAATAGTATGTATGCTCAAGCTTTTGTTTTGAATTTTTGTTGTGGTTAGCTAACAGCCTAATAACATTAATTGTGCTTTTTTTTTTTTGGTAATTTATAGGAGAAAGTGATAAATATTACACCTTCATTGGACATTCAGATTATAGACTAGACCTCGATAAAAAGCTTAAGCGTGGAGATGCAAGATATTTACCTTCACTTTCAATGATGACCTCTAAGATTGCTTATGAGAATAAAGCCGTCATAAAAAAGGCCGTTACAAAGCACTGGAAGGTGAAAAATGCCGACTAAACTAGATATAATATAAAATATCCATTTGTTACATTTATTTTATTCACTGTGGATGAGGAAGTATATTTTCTATAGAATTTTGTACTTCTAGCGGATTGACGAACATACTAATGAAATATAGTTATTTGTACTTGGTATGCAGATGGAGTATGTGGACTTTTACAATTTTTACAACGGTGAGATATATAACTACGTTGTCTTATTATTATCTTCATAGTTCGTATACATCGTCTCTTTAGAAGTTTTCATGTAGGTTTTTGATGATATGTAGCTCTTAAGACTACATATAACATTGTCCATTAATTATTGATGCTCATATTATTGGCAGAGTTTCAACATAAATTGACAACACAAGCATTCATCTGCCGGGATAAAAACACAGACGACGGAGATGTCATCGTGGTTGCGTTTAGGGGCACTTCAATGTTTTTGGCGGATGATTGGAGCGCCGATTTCGATTACTCTTGGGTTAAAATTGACGGGATGGGAAAAGCTCATATGGGATTTATGATAGCCTTAGGTCTAAAGAAATACTCTTATAGTGGAAGTGATTACCTGCTAGGAGATTTTTGCGGTTCTTGGCCTGAAAAAATCGAACAAGACCCTCATCAGCCTTTAGCCTACTACACACTCAGAGACAAACTTAAGGAAATGATGTCGGACAATAAAAATACTAGATTCGTCGTGACCGGACACAGCTTAGGGGGTGCCCTAGCTGTCCTATTTCCGGCCGTGTTGGCGTTGCACGGAGAGGACGATTTGTTAAACAGATTGGAGGGTATTTACACTTTTGGACAGCCAAGAGTTGGAGATCAACAATTTGGTGATTTCATGAAAAGGAGTTTGAAGAAGTATAATATTAAGTACAATAGAGTTGTTTATGGTTATGATATTGTGCCTAAGATTCCTGTGGATGATTCCCTAATGACCTTCAGGCACTTTGGGAGGTCCATTAAATTTAATTGCCTATATCACGGGAAGGTATGTTAGTTGAATTTCTCTTTAATTTTTTTTTTAAATAGAAACGATTTCATTAATTAAAAGTCATACGACATTTTCAAACAGCAATAAGAAAACAAGAATTACAATGAATCAGAAAATTAAAAACCACTTCTTTCTCTTTAATTTCTTATCTCGTTATTGTATTTTTGTCCCTAAAATTGTTAAAAACCACCAAATAAACCCAATATTGTTTTAATTAATTAAAAAAATAATCATCATCTAATAAGTTAGAATTTTAAAAGCACGTAATAAAACCATTTTTTAATTAAATTATGACGATGCAGGTAACAGAAGAAGAGCAACAAAGAGGTGGCTACACAATATTATGGGTGATAATAGGAATAATTGGGCTGATAATCAACATGGTTATAGCAAGGCTAGCTGCAACATGGGAGTTTATTAGAGGCCTCTTCATCGGCGTCGTAAAAGGACCGGAGTATAGAGAGGGATGGACTCTCTTTTTCTTAAGGATTGTGGGTATTATAGCCCCCTCCTTAATTAACCATTTTCCTCAAGATTATGTTAATTCTACTAGGTTGGCTTCTGAGGATTTATTCAGGCAGTAGCTTTGTAGCTTGCATCCTATCATTGCCACAATAATGTGGTTTCGACATTGTGATTACATAATCCTAGATTTGTATTATATTTGACATTGTATTAGTTTGTGTGTTTTTCAGAGAAGGATTTTACAATAAGTATAATACTCCTCCGTTTCTCGACAAAGTTATCATTTACTATTTTGGAGATTTATCATGTAAAATAATGAAATAATAAAATTAAAGTGGCGTTAAAAGTAGGAGAGAGTTTTAACACGAAAGTCAAATGATTTGTCGTGAAAGCATTAGTAGCGGAGTATTGAGAAGAGTTATTTACAAAGGAGCCTAACTCAAATAGGTACATTAATCCTTTGTTTGGATTGAAGGAAATGGATCGGAAGGAAAGGGAAGAAAGAGAAATGAAGGGGTGGAATTTCTTTCATTTGRATAACAAATGAGGAAGGGAAGGAATTGAAGGGAATAATTTGTAWGAAATTGATTTYTCCAAYAATRAAGAGATTTATGGAAAGATTTGAAAGRAAAACTCATCATTTTCACCTCTCCTTCCTTTCTCTTCCCTCCCCTTYATCACCCACCCCTTCCTTTTCCTCCCACTTATCCAAACAAAAYTTAAGATYTTTTTTTCCGTCTATTAATCATGATGATTAGGAGAGGATTACTTGTCCTTTTTTGCTTCATGTGAGACATTTGCAGCCTTGCATTGCAAGGACCCATATGGATTTTAGCCATTCTTTTATCAAGGTAGGTATTGGCACTTGGTTAACTCAAGCATAATTCATATGGTTATGGATGTTCTCGAAGGACGGTGTTTTCCTAAAGTATTTAATGATGCATTTTTGGTGTTTATCACGAAAATTATTGAAGTTCCACAACAGGTTAACCAGTTTCGACATATAGAATTGTGCAATATAAATCACTTTGAAAGTGGCAACGAAAGTTATCGTGAATAGGCTTAAATCTTTTCTTCTCACTTTTATCTCGCCTATCCAATGTAACTTTGTTCTTAAACGTTAGATTACAGTTAATATAAATATTGTTCAAGAGACRCTTTACACTATGCRACGTAAACAAGAACAGTTGGGTATATGGCAATAAAGATACATTTTGAAAAAACTTATGGTCGGCTTCAGTGGAGTTTTATACGAAATTCATAGGAATTTTGGTACTTTAGATAAATTTCTAAAACTCTCATATTTAATGTCCAATTTTTTTTAAAACTTGCTCCCACCCTTTGACAGATCTGTTATGTTATTTCTGTGAAATTTGGGGTTATTTTGATAATTTTCAACTAACACCCTACTTCCACCTTGACTCATCCCTGGACTTCCCCCATTCACTTCACTTCACTACTTTCACTCTTCCCAAATTAATTAAAAAAGTTGTGAATTCATCATCAAAGGGTTATGCTAGGGTTACATATAAGAATTCAAAAATGGAAAAAACATCAATTAAATCATTATTTATTATGTCAATTAATGTTACAATTTCATCTTAAATTCATAACTTCTATCCATTTTAAGTACCATATTTAATGCTTATATAGTTATATGTAACCCTAAGAGCTACATATAGCTTTTCCCTTCTTATAATATTGTTCATAAAAACAAAATATCAAGTATGAGTGCAATATACCACAAACTTTTACATCAAATAAAACCAAAAATTTAAAACTGACATTAATTGCAAAGAGGCCCTAGGCCCCTGGTCAGAATTTTTACTAATCATTCAATTATTTTCAATGTTTTGGACACATTTTAAATACGTTGCATGCTTAGCTTCCAATTTTTTGTGGCCCATGCTTCGAATTATTTTTCTGAAATGCTAAACGAAGTCGTAAACGACTTAAAATAAAGTCACAATTTCATATGAACTTTCGTAAATAYCCTTCCTCTTCTTYCCCTCCCTAACCACCCTTGACACCTCACCCAACGACCAACACCAGTAGCACAGCAACCCCTACCACCCCTAACCCACGACAAYCACTACCACCGCCAGCCCACGTCAACTGAAATGCCGYCACCARCTACGCCAACARGTAGTAGCAACCTGATTTTTTTTAATATTCAAAGTGCTATTCTCACCCAACCTTGGGTCCYTCGCCTAGGTTGGGCGAGAATGGTATTCTRTGACTTCAAATAGGTGACACCGCCCAACCTTGGATCGAGGTTGGGTCGCCTGGGTTAGGCGATGCACCATGGGTCTTGGATGGGCGGTACGGTGTTTGCGAAGCGGTGGAATGGTGGTAGGTTTATTTTTGGRACAAGGRTAATAATGAAAATTCACACAAAATTGCGACTTTTYTAAGTTGTYCGCGACTTCGTTTAGYAATAYCCAATTATTTTCAATTCTAATCAGGTTCCATGCCACTCCAAGTCAAGTCTCCAATAATAGTCCAATCCCTCATTATTCATAGTTTGATATGTATTTCTCCAATCAAATGTATATTTGCTCGTATTTATGCCTTCACTTACCCATATATAATACAAGTTATATATATATTTTCTAATAATTAGATTTAAAAACTCTTAAAAGTTTAATTTTTAGTTTGTAAATGTGTATTTGTACGTATTTGAAACTTAGAATATGTCATATTTTAATCATGTATGATTGGCTGTGATTTGTGAACTCACACGAAAATGAGAGTCATAAGGAGAATGTATGTTTTTTTAGTTTTTTATTATCGAAAACTCAATTTATCTTGTGTTTTTTCCCATTTGAAGCAAAAATAAACTGTTCAAGACCCGTTTAGGATCAAGATCCGTTAGGAACCATATGACTCTGGATCTGAATCCTAAAAATTAGGACCTGATAGTAGATTATGATTCCTACTCTAAATAACGGATATGAATTTGTATCCTTGAAGACCCAACTTAAATCCGGTCCTTTACCATCATTAGTTTGATGTAACCATGTCCCTACGGTGGATTTTTCACCTAGCTCTAGGTTGAAAAGATATGAACTATTGAACCCCTCTTGACTGTTGGTCACATTTATGATTTTTCACGTTTATAAGTTTCATTCGATATAAAACAATAATCATATTGGTACACGTTGTATTTCAGTATTATGTTCTTTTTTAATCTATATTTCTCGCATGTACATTGTTTTTCCAAAGCTTCTCAAATCGACCACAAAAGTTAAGAATATAGTGCAACAAAAAATAATAGTCCGTACTTCGTAATTCTAAATGTGAACATGGTTAAGTTGGGAGGAGTGATAAAGTCATCGATGAGATTTATAAAACGTGAGGGCATTTTTCGTAATTTTAGCGCTTTTTTTTTTGTTTTTTTAAAAATCAATTTTGCAAAAAAGGAAAAAAGATATGGGCCAATCAAAATCCAGCACATGCTAGTAAGAGCATATGGGTCAAAGAGCATGTAGGACCCATGTGTCGGACACCTAAAAAACACACAAAAAAAACTCACAAGACAATGTTTGCTATCACTGGACAATGTTTCTAAGCTGAGTCTAAAATAACAATTTATGAATCGCTGCTATTGCACGATACTTTCTCTTAAATTGGTGGGGAAATCTTTATGGTTCTTCAATCGTGTCCATTGAAATTACACTCCTTTTCACATTTAAACCGACGACAAGATTGTTCCCAACTTCCCATGAGTCCCCATGACAAATTGACAACTATGCTTAGATCACAGCAACCACAAACGATTAATATCCGATAAGATTTTATTTCGCCGGGTTGGCCCATCGGACGGAAATATCAACGGATTTTGGATTTTCTATCATAGGCAATTAGGCACGAGTCTATGACATATTGTACTACAACTCAATTTTGGAGTTGCCTCGCTCCTTTATTAATTAGGATTTTGACACTATTTATCGGCTTAATGTTGTTAGTGTCACAAATCACAATAACTATGGAGTAAAATGTTTTTAATGTTGTTGAAAAGTGTCACGAATACGTAGAAGAGAATCGATCTCATGATCTTCTAAAAGTGGGAGAAAGTTCTAACCAATTGATTTATTCTCCTCCTTAACATCCAATATCTGTGAAAGTATATATAAAACAGTATATAGTAGTCATTTTAAATTTTGCTAGATTTGTCCTATTTTATATTTCTTTCAAAGACTACTTTTACAATTTTTACAATTTTACAATTCGAGACATTTTGAATGAAAATTGTGTCTTGAAAAGTGTAAAAAATGAAATAAAACAACTAAATAAAAATAGATGTACTTCATAGTATTGAGGTTTCGGGAATATGGTTGAAATGTCTATAACCATTCCATAATTCTTTATGTTACTTTCCAGGCCGACCACTTTTGCACCATAAAAGCAAAAACAATAAAAGAAGTTTGTTAATAATGGCTATATTTTTCAAGGTTGAGGGTTAACTGTAGGGATGAAAATAGGTAGGGCGTGTTTTGTCTTTTTCCCTCATTGCACCTCAACTTTTCATTCCATACCTATATATTCTCGATCTTATTCTCGTGATGATCTAAATTTCATCATCATCCCACCCCATCAGATCACCCACTTGAATAAATATTTTCGCTAAAATCTTCACTTTTCGGCCCCACTTACCTAAAATATTTATGAATTTACTTAAAATGTAGATAGTCACACAAAAATTTAGACTAAAGAAAACAAATTCAAAAAGTAGTTATAAACTTATCATTCTTTAATACTTCATATTTATTGTTTGAGGATAATTTTAAATGTTATAAAATATACTCCGTAAATTATATGAATTTTCTACTCTACAAGTGGCATGACACCGCGATGAATTAACTATCAGTAGATAATCCTCAAAAAATTATTTCTTTAAATTATCAGTATTCAATTCTTAAAAATATTACAGAGAAGATATGAATAAACTATATATATACATAAACGAATCTAAAAACATCCCCATGCGCCATGACCATACTTTTTTTTTTATAATCCAAATGAATGTAAATCATTTTCCCTTATAATGAATTAATGATGGAATATCAATTTTCGTCCAAAATGAAAAGAAAACTATTTTTGTTCTATCTCTTCTACACTCCTCCCTCACTATCTCATTGCAATCCCTTCATTTTTCCGATTTTCCGTCACTTTTTTACATGCAACCAAACAATATCAATGAAAAATTATTTTCATGAAAATTATTTTCTATGGAAAACTATTTTCCGTGAAAATCATTTTATATTGAAAATATTTTACAGATAACTAAATGGAAACACTCATATTTTTATCGAAGTGTAACATCTAAACAAAAAGAAAAAAAAATATAATATAAGCACAGTTCTTTGATGTCAAATTAGCCCTACATTAGCTTAATTAGGTATGCATCTTTAGTCCTGCTGTAGTGCTGTACCCAATAAGTCAATAATACATACTCCGTAGCATTAATGTACAAAGCTTCAAGCTACCTACCTAATTCGATTGCTATCTCAATAATTATATATGATCAACGTGAAAAACGCCTAAATGTATATGATTCAAAATCTAATATGCATGGTCAGATAATTTGAAAGCATTAATTTGTTGTTTAGGTAGCAAACATACACACATTAGTTAGTTAACCACTTTGCCAATTGCCATATATATACATATTAGACATACGTACAATCTTGTAGAGTATAGCAAGAATCAACAAGACAAGATATAGATATATATATCTTCTCCCACATCCAAATATCAATAGCAAAAATATGGAATTAGGAAATGCATCATCATGTAACCATGTAATGCTACTTCCTGATAAGAGCAAAGCAAAATTTAGACACCTWTTCAAACAATTYTGTTTCACTCGAAAACCTGTAGGCGAGAGTGAGCTCTTGAATCACAGCATCCCGGAGGAGGAGCAGGAGAACCATGTCCTCCATAGGTTCATGATCTTCGTCTCCCTCTTTTTCCAAATCGCTCTTAAGCACCTTTCTACYCCTATGAAATGTATCCGTGACCWCTTGGAGGGTTTTCTTAATCGCGGTGTGCCTAATAGTATGTGTACTGTGCTTGCTCGACTATAAATTATGATTATGATTGTGTACGTTTAGCTAATAGCCTAACATACATTGTGCTTCTTTTTGTATAATTTACAGGAGAYAGTGATAACTACTACACCTTCATTGGACATTCGGATTATAGACTAGACCTCGATAAAAAGCTTAAGCGTGGAGATGCAAGATAYTTACCTKCACTTTCAATGATGGCCTCTAAGATTGCTTAYGAAAATAAAGCCGTAATAAAAAARGCAGTTACAGAGCACTGGAAGGTGAATTTTAGAATGACGACTTTATGTATTATAAAATATTCATTTGTTGCATTTATTTTATTTATCGAARAGGAAGTATATTTTCWAGAATTTTGTGTGWAGTACGTGCAATGAAGTTCTTTTTTACTTGGTATGCAGATGGAGTATGTGGACTTTTACAATTTTTACAACGGTAAGATATCTAGGTTGTCTTATCATACTTCATACATAAATCTTCTCATTGATTGGTTTTTCATGTTAAAATTGATGTTCTTATCAACGGCAGAGTTTCAACATAAATCGACAACACAAGCATTCATCTGCCAACAGAAAAACCCAGACGACGGAGATGTAATCGTGGTTGCGTTTAGGGGCACTTCAATGTTTTTGGCGGATGATTGGAGCGTTGATTTCGATTACTCTTGGGTTAAAATTGATGGGATGGGAAAAGCTCATATGGGATTTATGATTGCCTTAGGTCTAAACAAATACGCTCATGGTGGAAGTGATTACCTCGGAGATTTTTGCGGTGCTTGGCCTAAACAAATCGAACAAGACCCTGAACACCCTTTAGCCTACTACACACTCAGAGAAAAACTTAAGGAAATGATGTCCGAAAATAAAAATGCAAAATTCGTCGTGACCGGACACAGCTTAGGGGGTGCCCTAGCAGTCCTATTTCCGGCCGTGTTGGCGTTGCACGGAGAGGAGGATTTGTTAAACAGATTGGAGGGTATTTACACTTTTGGACAACCAAGAGTTGGAGATCAACAATTTGGCGATTTCATGAAAAGGAATTTGAACAAGTATAATATTAGGTACAATAGAGTTGTTTATGGCTATGATCTCGTGCCTAAGGTTCCTTTTGATGATTCCCTAATGAGTGTAATGACCTTCAAGCACTTTGGGAGGTGCATTAAGTTTAATTGCCTATATCATGGGAAGGTTGTCCATCAATTTCTCTTTAATTACTTTCTAATCTCAATCTTAATTTTTTGTCATGAAAACTGTTAAAAACCACCTAATAAAACCTTATTTTTGGGTGGTTGTTAAAAACAACCTAATTAGTTAAAATTCTAAAAACCAAGTAATAAAACCATTTTTTTTAACTAATTACGATGATGCAGATAACAGAGGAAGAGCAACAAAGAGGTGGCTACACAATATTATGGGTGATAATAGGAATAATTGGGCTGATAATCAACATGGTTATAGCAAGGCTAGCTGCAACATGGAGTTATTAGAGCCTCTTCATCGGCGTCGTAAAAGGACCGGAGTATAGAGAGGGATGGACTCTCTCTTTCTTAAGGATTGTGGTGATTATAGCCCCCTCCTTAATTAACCATTTTCCTCAAGATTATGTTAATTCTACTAGGTTGGCTTCTGAGGTATTCAAGAACTAGCTTAATTAGTAGCTTGCATCTTTTTTTTTTTTTTTTTTTGACAAGGAGTTAGTAGCTTGCTCATTACCACAATAATGTGGCTTTCATTTGTGTATAGAGCACCAATACATCAAGTGTATGTTATCATTTCTCGTATTAATTTGTATGTTTTTAAAATAAGAATTTTATAATAAAATATATATTCTCATCGTTCCTTGAAAAAACTATCATCACTATTTGGGAGATTGTCGTGTAAAATAACAAACAATAAAAGTGGGTAAAAAGTGATTGGACAAATAAAAATATTTTTGGAAAAAATCCGAGCTTTGGGCTAGATAGAACTTAGAAGTGCATGCCAAAATGAAGGTTTCCCGAAGGTACTTAAGAGGGGGGGGGGGTTGAATTGAGTGCCTATTAAAAATTTCGATTGTGTACTGTTTTAGTAGAGTAGATCAGTTGGACTGGTCTCGCAGCGGAATAGCACCCTTACTGTTGTCTCCAAAAGTGACTCTTCCCCCATCATAGGCTGCAAGTGAGAGAAACTGTTCTTTATGTCCTGACATGTATCTCCTCTCACTTTAGCCTGCAAAAGCAAATCAAACGTTAGGTTGGGAACCCAATCAGGATTGGTCCCAATCCGCCGCTGGTCTGCTTCCTGGCCTTCCTGGACCCAGACCATCTTGACATGTTTACTGTTCTTGCTTTTGCTTTTCCTCTTTATGAATACATTCATCAATTTTGTGTCCACCCTTACCACAGAAATTGCATACATGCATATCTTTGGGGACACATACTTACCTTTCTTGTATTCCTGAACCTATGTAGTGTCTCTGGGTGACCACTTGGAACTGTTCTCCTAGCAGTATACTCTAGACCAATACGACTACTGTTTCCCTGAATAGACACTATGTGATCTAGATTGCTACGGCAGTTAGTAGTTTGTCAACATGATTTTGACTCTTTTCAAGCTCTTTGTCTCTGGTTTCAAGCATTTTCAACAAAAGCACATTCCGTTCATCCATAGATTTAAAATCAATTCTCAACTTTTCAAAATCCAATTTAAGACTTGAAACCGCAGACTCATTAGTCACATTGACAGAATTGTCCTACTTACCCTTCTTCAAGTCATGAATTTCACAAGCTAGATCACATATCTGTCCTCATATCATCAATCATTTTATTAATTTGTGGAACAAGATGAGCAGGGGAACAATAAGAAGTGCAGCTTTGGTCTTGACAAATTCACCATGCAATTCCTGAACATCATCTAATAACAAGTTAGAAGCTTGCAAAAGATCAGGTTTGCTAAGATTCTTTGCCCTTTCCTGGCTGTAGTAAAGTTGATTGGATCCTCTGGATTTTGACTTAAACAACCAGAGGACCAGTTAAACCACCACCTTCATCATCGGAAAAATCATTTTGATGAAGTTGTGACTTAACTGTTTCCAATTCAACTTTACACTGGTCTAGTGCTACTTCTAATTCAGCTTTTCATCTTTTAATTGCATGCAAACATCCTGTAAGTGATCACAACTAGCACTAGCAATTTCATATTCTTTTGTTTTCTTTTTAAGGTCTTTTTTACCCTCTTATAGGCAGTACTTAAAGCCAAGATCTCATCAAGCACAGTTTCCAAACAATCAAGCATATTATCTCTATCATAACATACATGTCTTCATGAATTTTAGAGATAGCTACCTGTTGTGAACTGGGTTCTCCTATTTGGCCATGAGAGCATCTGTTCTGACTACTGTTCTCCTGATCTGGTTTGGGAATCTGTTCAAGGAAAGCAGTCATACAAACTTGTCTTCTGATGAGTCTTCCTCCTCGTCTGATCAGACTCTGAGTTGCCCCACACAGAAGCAACCATGGCTCTTTTGAACGCTTGTTTCTCGTTCTTCATGCTTTGCCTATCCTTCCATTTGGGACAGTTTTTTATAAGATGTCCAACTTATCCACACTTGAAACAACCTGCATTAGAAGAGTTAGTCTTACTAGAATTCTTACCCTTCATGAGTTTCCTCTGGTTTCTGAAGTGCTTCTCGAAGCGTTTGGCCATCATTGCAATGTCTCTTATTCATCTTCATCAACTTCCCTTCCAAGCAATGCCCTTAACTGGTTCCCTGTCTGTTTTGGCATCAAACAACATTTCATGTGTCATGAGGGAACCGATCAACTGTTCTAGGTTAGACAGTTAAATCTTTTGACTCATACACTGCAGTCACCTTTGCTGTCCAAGCACCTGTAAGGCTTCTAAGCATCTTCCTTACCAGGTCCTCGTCAGTAAAGTTCTTACCAAGTGATTTTAGATCATTTACTATAGTCATGAAGAGTCCAAAGCAATCATTTATATTCTCGTTTTTGTTCATATTAAAAGCTTCATTTTGACATAAGTAAATCAATCTTAGAACGTTTTACCTCGCTGGTACCCTCATATGCAAGTTCTAGGGTATCCCAGATCTCCTTGGCTGACTGACATGCTGAGATCCTGTTGGTCTCGTTCTTGCAATGGCTTGCTGTAGGATAGACATGGCTTTAGCATTCTTCTCCAGTGTCTTGTAGTCCGAGCTTATGTATTCACTTTCTTTCTTCACATGAACACACCTGATGGATCTATCTGCTTGACCACGACTGGACCATTCTTCACAATCATTCAACATTCATAGTCAATGCCCATGATGATGTTCTGCATTCTGTTCTTCCACCAAGCATAGTTTTTTCCATTGAACTTGGGAGTTTTGCTGTCGTATCCAATTGCTTGCATCTCCTGAGTACTCATGATCAACTTCTCTAGTGTTAACGCTACAAGAAGCTTAGGCTCTGAAACCAATTGAAGGTTTCCCGAAGGTACTCAGGAGGGGGGGGGGTGAATTGAGTGCCTATTAAAAATTTCGATTGTGTACTGTTTAGTAGAGTAGACCAGTTGACTGGTCTCACAGTGAATAAGTGTTGAACAGTACGTAGAACAATATCGAGCAAGAATAATAAAGACACACAAATTTAACGAGGTTCACCCAACTCTGGGCTACGTCCTCCTATCCTATTACTTTTATTAATTCTACTCCGAAATAACAAAGCAACTCTCACTCACAATGTACGTGAACTCACACAAACAATTGTCACCCCACACTCAACCCAAGTGTGCTAGATCGCACTTGAACTCACAAGCACTCGCTAATGAACTATCAAAAGCTACCCAATCACCAACCCCTTCGTTGTGTGTAGGGCTTCGCCCCGCCTTAGGGGGCGTGACCTCAACTTCAGTGTCATGGAATTGAGCCATGGAATCCGCATGTGAATGCGTTGGGGTGTGTTGTCGAGTCAAGGGATCGCCACCGTGCCTATATAGGTTATTCACGGACGCCCGAAACATTGGTGCCAAACTAGTGGCCCCACAAATAGGTCAAGTAACCAAAGTGTGGGTTCGGGGACATGGTACGAATTGAATCAGTAACCCAATCGCCGCATGTAGCGGCCTCTACTCGGTCTCATTGTAGTTCCATAAATCATAACAATTGAATTCAAGAAAACTTATCGATTTGACTTTGAAAGCGCACTAATTACTAGGTGGGTTGCTATTATGTACAAACCAAGACTTCTACAATGGACAAGGCGATCATTTGATTGTTAGTCAATATTAATAAGGTGCCTAGAAAACCGTCGTCCATGATTATCGTACTTTAATGTGATACGCAATTGAATTCCGGTCTTGTTTAAGCAATATATACAAGTGTGATAGAATATATATATATACATCCACTATGAGAAAAACATAAATATGAAAAACCATATATAATATATGTACGCCATCCTCACTGTCACTGCAATCAAATTATTGTTAGTTTAAATCGAATAAAACGATTAAATCGATAAAACGATTCGTTGAAGATGGCTATACAAAACACAAAGAGAATGTTAGTAATGACTAGCAACAATAAACATAGCAATGAAAATAAAAGGTACAATGAAATTAACGAAAGTGAAACATTAGCCCTACTTATTACATGAATCAAATAAAAAGTGAGTTTCTACATTGTGTTGATTTAATTGAAAACCATAATAATGGTTAATCAAATTAAAAGTGACAAAAGAATTAAGTAGAGTCAAAAAGATGTTTTAGGTGAGTAATCTCAGATTTATACCCTGATTTCGCTTGTTGAATCGAACAGAATCGATGCTTAGAACTCAAGACGAATGTGTTTAGAGTGTTTGAGAGAGTGAGAGAGAGAATACGCAAGTTAGGGACAGAGCGAGACAGAATAGACGTGTCTATGAAAATCGGTCGCTCAAAGTCGGAGGCAAGGTGTATTTATAGGCGCGGAGGAAGAAAACTGAGCGTATATCGCTTGTGAGCTGCGTATATATTTTTCCAAAAATCTGAAATATTTTAATTCGGAATAATTCTTTGCCATATGTCTCGATTTTCTAAGATTACGGTTATTCTAAACGCCTCCTTTCGCAAGAAAGTATATTTCTAGGAGATTCTAGAACATTCCGCGATTTTCTAATTATTCATGTATTTTCTGCGTATTCTGCGTATTTAAACATTGCAAAATTCATAGAAAATCATAGAAAAATCAGAAAAATAATTTAAAATACTGGCGGATTCAGAAAAATTGACGAAACATGATGAAAAACAAAAAGCATGAGAATCGCCAGCGTAACTGTTTTGAAACCTTGAGATTATCGAGAAAAACCGAAAGAAAATATTTTTGCCTCGTAATTGACCTTTGACTCATAATTTCGAGTATGACCCCACGTACTTTCAACTTTTGTGAGTTCAAAGCATCTTTTCTAAGTCGAAACAATCGCGAGACGCGGTATGTTTCATCACTGATTACTCTTTTGGGGAGACACTTTTAGGTGTCTACAGTTGGTAAATTCAACTCAACTTTATTTCTCTCAATTACTCACTTTATGAGTTTACAAGGTATTTGATCGCTCAATATGTGTGCACTCTTGTGTATGAACGTTACTTGCTTAATCTAGACTTTGGACTTTTCTCTTTCTTTCTTTCTCTCAAATATACACCGATTAAGAACGTGGAGAGAAGTTTGATCGTGAGTCTATATGCATGGATATTTATAAGCAATTACTAGTGATGCAAACCTAGAATATAAGAGATAATAAAAGATATATCTACTTCTTATATTTTAGGAAAGTTCCATAAGATATTATTCCTACTTAGATGATTAATTGTCAATTCTTAAGTAATTACCATATATCCAAAACATATATTCCCACCAGATCATCTTGAAGTTTCCATAAAACTTTTTTAAGAAAAACTTCCAAAAAAATTTTTTAAGAAAACTTTCCAAAAATCTTTCTTGCTCGACAAGATGACCGCCGTTGTGAGAACATTACAACTGTTCTCCCAACTGTAGGGCAAAGTCAACCAACCAACTGTTAGTTGTTTCAACCTAAGAGAGAAAGTTCGAAGCCCAATCCATCAACCAATAATACAAGCACGCAACAAACACATTCATGCACTTAATACAACAAGAAGACTTATTCTAATTCTAGAACTAATCTTCAATGTTCTCAACTTCTCGAAGCTTCCTTGATCTTCAATATAACCTTGATCTTCTCGAGTCTTCCTCGAAGGATTTTCTGCTTCAAATAGTTGGAATTCCTGTATGCCACACACATATAGCAATTTGCACAATATAGCTTGTTAGCATACTTGTCACTTTCTTTCAATGACCAAGAACAGTATCTCAGCTGTTCAGACCAGCTGTATTCATCAGACTAATGTACCTGTTCTTGCAACTATTTGTCATCACTCAAAACACTAGGGAACTCAACACAAAACATTTACGAAAATTGGAAGAGAAAATAAAGGATGAGACGAATGATGTTCTTGATCAAGAAGAGACATTATGGATGCTAAAATCTAGAGCCGAGGCCATTGTTGATGGTGACCGCAATACAAGATATTATCATCTTTCTACTATTATTGGTAGAGAAAGGAGTCACGATAGGTGCAGCAGACTGCTGCACGACACTGTTCACTAATTTTTATTTTATTTTTTTTAAAAAAACAAATCATAAAGTAATTTTGTCATATCCTCGATTCATTTTAACATATCCTTGGTTCACTTTCACCTATCTTAGTGTGATTTTATCATATCCTTGATTCATTTAAGCATATCCTTGTGATTTGCAAAAACAATAGTGTGATTTTGTCATATCCTAGATTTATTTTAGCATATCCTTGGTTCATTTTCACCAATCTTAGTGTGTATTTGTGATATCCGTTGATTCATTTAAGCATATCCTTGTGATTTGCAAAAAAAAAAATAAATCATAGTGTGATTTGCAAAAAAAATAAAAATAAAAAAAATAACTGACAGCAAGCTGTCACGTGGGACCCACYCGAAAAAAGACCAAAATGCCCCTTGTTGCATTGTCAAATGCAGCAGACTGTTGCATTTAATATTTCTCGTAGAGAAAGGAATGAGTTTGAAACCTTACAAGTTTAACATGGAACCTGGTTGTCTTTAGGGGTGAGCGGGATCGGGTACCCGATATTTTTTAGGGAACCGGAACCGGACTCGGAACCGACCGGGTCCCAAAATCTGGAACCGGAACCAGTTGTACCGGTTCCTAAGTTTTAGGATCCGGTCTCGGAACCGTCGGGACCGAGTACCCAGTTCATATAATTTTTTTTTGCTAATGAATTTTGAGCTTGTAAAAAATGATCTTTAATAATCCCTTCAACTTGAAACATATTTGTTGCAATCAATCGGTGATAAAATCGACAAAGAAATAAATAATCTTTAAAGGCCCATGAATCATTCTCTTTGCATCTTAGTTTATGAATAGTTCAACTAAGAAGGAAATGGATTTTAATGTGAAGAAAAAGAGGAGAATTTCCTTATATAACAGTTTCAAAAATCGAGTATCTGGTACCAGAATCGGAACCAATTGGGTAACCAGAACTGGTACCGGTTCCACCGGATACCCACTGGGTATCGAGTCCCAAATATTATTAATCGGAACCAATTATGATCGGTCCCATATTTTGGACCCAGAATCGGACCCAGTTACACCGATTCCGAGTCCGGAACCGGGTACTCGGATTTTCTGCTCGCCCCTTGTTGTCTTCACCTCTTCTTTTCACTCTTATCTCGCCTACCTAATGTAGCTTTATTCCTAAACATCATATTACAAAGAATATAATTATTTTTCAAGAGATGCTTCACACTATGCAATGTAAACAAGAAAAGATTGGGTATAAAGTAGTGAAGATAGATTTCGAAAAAGCTTATGATTGGCTTTAGTGGAGTTTCACTCGATATTCTTTACATGGAAACAATGGAAAATGTTTTTCTCCAAAACAAACGGAGCTTTAGATATGTTCACCTTACTGCCATTGTTTGCATGTATGGAAATTGTGAAAGGTATCTAATCCGTAATTGTAAATCTATTATTGCTMGAAGTGGGTGGGAGGTTACCATCGAAAATTGTTTTAGAAAATCGGGTTGCAGATTGGTTGACTAATCATGACGTTCACTGGGAAACAAAGCTAGTGATCATGGAAACGATCTTGAAGGATCTTTGTAGGACGTGGGCCGCGCCCTCAGCGTATAGCGGGCGCGCGGCTTGGTACTACATCGAGGTGCTTTTGCGTGGGCTTGAGCCACGGAAACCCGCACGTGAGTGCGTTGGGGTAGTGTTGTCGAGTGAGGGGAGTCGCCACCGTGCCTAGAAAGGTTATTCACGGACGCCCGAAACGTTGGTGCCAAAACAATGGCCCCACGTCCAATCAAGTAACCAGTCATGGGTTGGGGCATGGTACGAATCAGATCTGTAACCCATTCGCCCGCATGTAGCGGCCTCTACTCGGTCTCATTGTAATTCCATTAAACACGATTTATTGGATGCACACAACTTACATATTCGCAACCTTAGAAACGCACTAGCCCTAAAAATTACTAGTGAGTATGTTTCTATTATGCACAAGAGACTACCTAACCTAGAAATTGTGACCACTTTGTATAATCATGTTAAAACGGTGCCTAAAACAGTTGTCCATAGTTAATCTGATTTAAAGTGATTCACATAATTCCGGTCTTTGTTTAGCAAAATATATACAAAGTTATACAACAATAACAATATGCAATAATATGAAGTGTATAAACTTCAAAGTATATGCAAACTCATCTTACCCTAAATCTGCAAAGAAAACAAAAGTTAGTTTGTAAAATGAAAATGAAACGAATCCTTTGCCTTGAATCGCTACATGAAAACAAAGAAAACAATTGTTAGTCCATGATAAAACGCAAGCGCAATGGATCCTTCGCCTTGAATTGCTATACAAGAATAAAGAATGTTAGTATTGACAATGGATAATAATAATGAAACGAAATGAAAAGAAGGAAGACCAAAAACCAAGAAAACCTGAAAGCATTAAGAAAACCTACATATTTACATGAAACGATAAAAAGTGAGTTTCTACATTGTTTTTATTGCATTAAAACTCATAACAATGGTTAGTCAAATTAAAAGGAAAGTGAGAGAATTATTGGTGAGTAATCTCAGAATTCAACCTTTGTTATCGCTTGTTGATTCGAAGAGAATCGTGCTTTGAATTAAAACGAATGTGTAATGTGTTTAGAGTGTTTTAGAGAGAGAGAGAGAGTGTGCGTATGAAGTGTATGAAGTGAAGGTCGTATGAAGTTGTGAGTGTCGGAATTGTGCGTGGTGTGTCTCGGACTGAGCAAGGCAAGCAAGTATTTATAGGCACAGGCAAAAACGAGGCAAGGAAACCCTGCGTATATACGCTGAGGATGAGCGTATATACGCAGTGGGGAGCGTATATACGCTCAACCTCAGCTATATACGCTCCTTCTCTTTCCATAAGGTCTTGCAACGAATGTATGGATTGTTGAGCGTATACGCAGCCTGTGGAGCGTATATACGCTCCTGATGAGCGTATATACGCTTCATCATCTGCGTATATACGCTCAATGACTTCGTATATATTTTCCAAAAACCTCGATATATTTTGATTTCCTCGATTTTATTCGTGATTTCCCTTGATTCGACGCACCTAGACACCTGCTCTCCAAGAAAGGAGTTCTAGAATGTTCTAGAAGGTTCCACGTATTTCCGGAGTATTTTTCTAATTATTCTTGTATTTTCTGCGTATTCTCGTATTTAAACATTGCAAAATTCATAGAAAATCATAGAAAAATCAGAAAAATAATTTAAAAATATTGGCGGATTCAGAAAAATGTGACGGACATGATGAAAAAACAAAAAGCATGAGAATCGCCAGTGTATCTCGTTTGAAAACCTTTGAAAACCTTTGAGAAACCGAAAGAAAATATTTTGCCTTGCCTTTGACCTTTGCTCAATAGTTCCGAGTATGACCTCACGTATTTCCAACTTTTGTGAATTCAAAGCATCTTTTCTGATTCGAAACAAACGCGAGACGCGGTATGTTTCATCACGGATTACTCATTTGGGGAGACACATTTTCAGGTGTCTACAATCTTCGAAACGTTTTATTAGAGGAATTGAGTGATGTATATGTGGCTCTTCCGATCCTAGGCATTTCTTAGAGTTTAGATTTTTTCTTTGCTAGTAGAGTAGTAGTGTAATGTAGTTTTTTTGTCTTTCTTTCCTTTTGATGTTGTTTGTGGGGCTTGCCCCTCAAATTCAATAAAAAAGGGATTTTTTCCCATATACACCCTTGAGTTTTAGCCTAATAACCCATATACGCCCAAGTTTTTAAAAACAACTCATATACCCTCCACATTCACTATTACAAAAAAAGCCTAAGAGATCGATTGAAAAACGCCAAAGAGACCGCAAAACAACCGGTCTCAAGGTGAGAGGGCTCTTAGATAAAGAGACCGGTTACAGGACCGTGGCAAGGCTATAGGAGGCCCTGTGCGAATTCTTATAAAGGGCCCTAACCCTTTGATCATAAACTTATTTTCTGAAATTTCGCGTGTCAAGTTAGTCAACTACTCCAACTCGTAAACTCTCCTTATCTACTAACATCCTCAATTTTGGAATTCATGCCAAAATCATGCACCAATTGGTGTAATTTATGCTTATATTAATTTAATATTTTTACTTTTAGTAGTTCTATTATCTAACGCACCGAGGGCGCCCGTTAGCTTTTGCCTTACAATACTAAGAGGAATTATATTACGTTTCAAACATTATAATAGTAATTCGGATTAACCCAAAAAGTTGAACCGGGAAGATACACCAACAAAGGAATTAAAAATGAAAATGATACTAGCTTTTTTAATAGTAATTAATTAATTATATTATATTTCAAACTTTATAATATGAATATTAATGGTTTGATCTTGGAATAATTGAATTGTGTTGAATAATGAAGCAAACAATCAATGTATTTTGATTAAAAAAAGAGGAGAATAAAAAAGGAAGACTAGTAGACTACTACCCTACAACTGTATTGGCCCACGCAATTTCTAAAATAAATTTTGCATTCTACAAAAAAATCAAACTTGAAATCACCAAAACAAAGGCCCAATGATCTATCCATTGCTCCAAGCCTTCTTTTCCGCTTCATTTTTGAGACAACTAATACATATACTCTAATTTGGAGCCCCTTGTTTTTCGAGGCCTTGAGTCGTCGCCCACTAACCGGTTAATTTTTGCGGTCTCTTAAACCCTTCTAAGAGACCGGTGCAAATAAAAACCGGTCTCTTTAATTAAAATGTTAAGAAGTCKGGTTTCATCAAAAAACGGTGTCTTATGTTTAAAATAATTATTTTTTAGGGATACCAAAGAGACCGAATCTGACAAATAACCGGTCTCGTTGCTTATTTTTTTAAAAAATAAAAACAAAACACTATGAGGTGGGGAACCTCCCTTGCCACCTCACAAACAACGATTTACTACGTAAATACACAACAAATATACCCTAAAAAAAATACTTGTATACATAAATACATACATGTAATTTACATGAAACATTTAATTCAAAATGGACTACTTTTGCTTTATATGAACTACTTTTGCAATATGGCTTCTATGCTTCACCAAAAACGTCCCCAAATCCTCCATTCGTATTGATTACCTAGTGTCAACAATATCAATTAGTTTAGTCTATTAAAAAATAAGATTAAATTCAAAAAATAAAGAACACACAAAATCATAAATGAAAATATACATCGAATAAAGGAACGAACAAAAAAAAAAACAAAATATGAAGAAAAAACCCAACAATTCACACAAAGTTTTGGAATTAGATTTAGCAAATAAATTTATATTTCAGAAAAAAAAAACGAAAATAAAAATTCTGAAGTGCAGCACCTCATATTCATATTGAAGACCACGCATTCCCTTCTTCACGCGTCTGCCCCGCCGCACCGCCACCGCTGCTCCTCTTTTCCTCCAAAAAACGAATTCCTTCAAAAAACAATCAAACAATAAACAAAAACGAAAAAAACCAAGAAATCTTTAAATCAAAAACAAAAAAAATCCAGAAATCTAAAATTTGAAAAAAAAACAAAACGAAATAAGAAAACGAAAGATGAAAAAAAACCCTAGATCTATAAAAATTGAAATAGTAAAATCCCCGAAAACTAAATCAAGAAAAACATTAAAAAAAACCCAAAACCCTTTCGAAAAATGCACAAAAAAAAAACAAAACAAAAACTAAGTCGAAAAATTAAAATATCAAAAAACTAAAATTCGAAAAACCTAACAAACCAAAAAATTATTCGAAAAACACGAACTTTAACTCGAAAAAATAATAAAAACAAAAAACCTAGATTTATTAAAATAGAAAAACAAAATAAATATGCATAAAATAGAATTACCATTGAAATTTCTCTGAAAAACGAGCATAGATTGCATATCGAACATCAAAAAAATGAAAATCAAGGGAAATGGAATTTGATTGATAATCAAGTAAGGAACATCAAAAAAATGAAAATCAAGGGAAATGGAATTTGATTGATAATCAAGCAAGGAGAAATATTTAGAAGAACTTAGAGAAACGAGGGAAGTTATATAAAAAAATCAGAAGGGAGAAAGGTGTGGATGAGAATAACGTGAATTGGGATGAGGGAGGAGATAATGTGAATTGGGAGGGTAAGAGAGGAGAGAGAAGGGAGAAATGAGCGAATGGATGAGAATGAGAGAGGAGAGAGGTGATAACATAATACTGTATAAGTTAAAAAAATCCAATGTTGTAGACTTCTAGTAAAAGTTAAAAATCAAATAAGTCAAAGAGACCGATTTTACCTTAACACTACAAGAATTTCGTGTAAGGCCGACCGAAACTATCGACCGAAAAAAATCGGTCGATAACACCGACCGCAATCGGTCGGTGAAATTTACCGACCGAAAAAATCAGTCGGTATTACCGACCGATTTGAAAATCGGTCGATGTACCGACCGATTTTTCAGTCGGTAAATCCTTGGTTTTAATTCCCTCCATCAATACTAAAAATTAAAAAAAAAAACAAATCCAAAAAAGTTACCGACCGATTTTATAAATCGGCCGGTAAACTTTATTTTAAATTAAATTATTTTTTTCCTTTTCTTTTTCTGTTTCTTTGACCCTCATGGCCTCTCTTTTTCTTATCCTCTCACCGTACCCTCAGATCTCACACTCTCTCTTCCCCCTCATCCTCTCACCCTCAGATCTCACTCTCTCTCTCTTCCCCCTTCGTCCTCATTCTCTCGTTTCCCCCGTCCCCATTCTCTSTCATCCCCCTTCGTCCTCMTTCTCTCTCTTCCCCTTATCCTCTCATCCCCCGTCCCTCATCCTCTTCATCTCATCCTTTCTCTCTCCTCACGCCGTTTCTACTTCCCTCACTGTCGCCGTCGTCGTCCCTCCTCCCCAACGCTCTCCCGCCGCCGTCGAGATGCAAGCCCCTCAGGCAAGTTTTTTTTAAAATTCTTGTTTTCCTTTTCTTATTTATTTGTTTCCTGATTTAATTTTTGGTTTCTTACTTATTTTGCTCTAGATCTCTAATATTTCAATAATAATTGAGTTTTTTGATTTCGATTCTTTGATATATATTTTTTTTTGATTTCGTTTTCTGATTTTCATTTTTTTAAGATCTCGAAATTTCTAGGTTATAGAAACCACTAATTGTTGCTGCAGTGCTCTTGTTGTTGTTGTTGTTGTTGTTGTTGTGTTTCCTGATTTCGTTTTTGATTTCGTTTAAGATCTCGAAATTTCTAGGTCATTTTTTGATTTCGTTTTTTGATCTATTGTTTTATTTTGTTATTTTTTCATGTTTTAGTATCTTTAATAATTATCAGCCAATTAAGATCATGTAAAAATCTGGAACTCGTGGGAAAGGAGTCAAAATGCGATTTGTAAATGAGTACGTAGCTGATTTTGATCACAATGGCATGATCTTGTTAAGTTAATTGTATGTTCCTTGGTTAGTTTGATGTGGCAGTTTGTTGAAAGGTTGTTAAAGTACTAATTTAACTTAATATTAGGGGAGATTCTGTTAGAAGTAATTCTTATATACTGTAAGTTCAATCAGAACAAGCATGGCAGATTAACATTTATTTGGTGATGAAGTAAGACACAATTGATTAGATTAGTGTAACTAGGAAAATTTATTAAAATTTGCATTGAAACGTGTTTTAAATAAGTACAATCAATTATAGACTGTCCGTGATTCTCGGGCTTGTGGTGTTGGCTGCAGCTTTCAATTTCAGAGGTATGCATGATCTTTTGCTTTATCTGATGCATGTGTTCTGCCTAGAAATTTATTCACATTCAATATTATTGTTTGTGATTTCAAATTCTCAATTTGATTATACAGCTGCATAGCTTCTACAGTTGTTTTTAATTTTTTTTTAAAAAAACATAAAATTCTAAATTAGCAGACTTAGCAGGTGTTGAGGCTTACATATTCATTTTTTGCTTACAGGTTAATGCAAACAATGCGAGTTATGGATGATGAGATATGTTATCGAGCCAAGGAATGTGAGTACAAGTTACATAATGTACCATCAATGAACAGCCAAGGAATTTTGGAAGGTATCATGAGCTTGGCATCTTCGAAACTTTTAATTCCTTTCATTATACTCATCTAGATCATATTTTGAAGTTATGCTTCTTTTCGTTGTGTTAGTGTGAGAAKTCGAAAAGCTCGAATTGTTCAGAAAAGCTCAAGAAATCTAAACATTGGTTCTCTTTGAAGTTACAGTTGCCCAACAAGAAATCATACGAAATTTGTAAAACAATATTCAAGTGTAATATTTTTTTCATATCAATGTATATTTTTCCATGTATATTTGATTATTTACAATTGAATATGAATAAGGTGTTGCACTTTTGTTGTTTGATTGGAAGTTGTGAAAGTAGGACTGATTAATATCAGCCTACTTTCAACTTTCTTTTTTTTTTGGACTGTCAATTTTACCGACCGATTTTTGGTCGGTAAATAAATTATATTTATATACTTTATCATTTAACGACCGATTATTCGGTCGGTAATAACGACCGAATAATCGGTCAGTAAAGGGTTTTCCTCTTATTTTTTTTAGAGGGAAATAAGCTTTACCGACCGATTATTCGGTCGATAAAACCGACCGATTAATCGGTCGGTAAATGCCCTTTTCCTTCCATTTTTTGGTCGGATGTTATTGGTCGAGAATCGGTCGGTAATCGGTCGGTAAACCCTTACCGATCGAAATTCGGTCGGTAATCTTTGGATTACCGACGATTGTGATTCCGACACCGCTTACCGACCGAATATCGGTCGRTAAGTGTGGTCGGCCGAAGCCAATTTTCTTGTTGTGTAAAACCGATTTCTTTGTTGTACTTGTGGGCTCAAGACGTAAAAGGACCACAATTTAAGAGATGTGTTACTAAAAATCGGTCTTTTAGACAGATCTAAGAGACCGGTTTTCGTGAATATCCGGTTTCTTAATTTAAGAGAGTGGTTTTAAGACACTATCGGTCTCTTAAAAATTGTGCTTTATCCCAAATTTGTAGTAGTGATTAGAGAAAATAACCCAAATACTCTTAATGAGGCTAAAAACCGTTAAATAATTAACACTGTTAGGATTTAACTCATAATCATCACTAATTCATTAATTAAACACTTTAAACTAACATATTAACCCTAAACACACTTAAATCTTCTTATCTCTCCTTCCTCCTTCCTACCTCCACCACCACCACTACCACCATTACAATCTCAAACTAAACCCACGACTCGAGCATTCTTGGCCCACAACCACCACCTTCATCCCTTCTCTCTCCCCCTCTTCCCATTTCAACCACTACCATAGTTACTGCAACCACCACCCCTCACCCGTGACCACTGCACACCCCCTTCGCCATCCCTGACCACAAAAATAGCCACCCTAACCTCACAAACCAAACGTCGAATTGGTGGTGTTTGCACTCGTTTCTGAACTGAAACGTTGTTGCTTAGAGCTGGCCAAATGATGTAGTTGCCGCCATTGTTGCTGCGATTTGCAAATTGGATTACACTTCACAAATCAAAATTTTGCGAAATTAATCGTGAATTGGAGTTAAAATTCAAAAATTTGAAGTTTGAAGAATGAAGATGTCGTTAGCAGTGAGTAGTTGAGTTTGGGAATTTTAATTTACATGATCTTCAAACTGAAGAATGCATTGCACCCAAAATCAAAATCTTTTTTTGGAATCTACCTTGCAACTGTCAACAGTTACAGTATTAAGAAAAGGGACATACGAAAAAATTTGAATAATTGTTGATTGAGCCATTCATCTTGGAGAAGTACTCTGGAATTGGCCTGGGAAGAACGTCAGTTTAAACAATTGAACGGTTAGTTTACTGCTTTACCTTCATCTCCACTTCCTTCAACAGTTGTTCGTGGTGATAAAGGTAGCTGAGTTTGGGGATTTTAATTCAGGGTATCAATTTGGGGCTTCTAATTTAGGAAGTGGTTGTGGATTTAATTTGTCGTGGTTGCGAAGTAATCTACGCGTTGGTATGGTACTTGCAAGGTGTTCTGGGTTGCAGTGCGTGGTGGTGGTAATGGAGGTAGGAAGAAGGAAGAGAAAGAAGGATGAAGATTGAAGAATGGAGGAGCGAGATAGATTATGAGTTAATTAGGTTGAATTAGAGGTTAATAGGGAAAAAGAGTAACGGTGTTAGCTTTTTCGTTAGAGTAAGGGTATTTGAGTTATTTTTCCCGACCTTAGGGGTATATGAGTTGTTTCTAAAAACACAGGAGTATATGAGTTATTAGGTTAAAACTCAGGAATATATGAGAAAAAATCCCAAAAAATAACACAAGGTTACGACCAACGTAACAACCCAAAAACTTAAAAAGTTAATCACCAATGGTAATATATTCTTTAAAATTTACATGCAATGTCAAAAATCTTATACAAATTAGATACTAATGTTTTTAAAAAATATAAGTACTTTTTTTATTATTTGTTCCACTTTTTATTTTGGATTGTTTTCAAATAGCTTTTCCAAACCAATTTAATTTTTTTCTTTTTACCTACGGAGTATTTTATTTATTCCAACATTAATGAATTAATATTTCCTAAATTATACATTCGTTGTACATTCACTAAATTCAACATTTTTAAAATTTTTTGAAATATTTTCATTCACATATTTATTCTTTTTTCTAACTTATTCAATTTTCAAACACCGTGTCAAGATAGTATGAAACAACTAATAAAAATTGAAAATATAATAGTATACATAAATAATGTACTTCCTCCGTTCCAATTTATTTTTTACGTTTTCTTTTTTGGTATTCTCCTTTATTCTTTACTTTTTTTTACATATTAATGTTACTTTTATTCCTAAAATTTCTCATATTACTTATTATTCTCAATTATTCTCGATTTTTCACCAAATTTATCTCCTCCACTAATTTTTAATTCACTTTAATTTTATACTCGTACACACATTTCAAACAAATTAAAAAATTAATACAACTACCAAGTAAAACCAACATATTTTATCCAAATATTAATTTTTCTTAATTGACTTGCAATTTTTCAAACGTAAAAGATAAATTGGAACGGAAGGAGTAGAAGTTAAAAAGGACGTAATAAAATGTCACATGATTATATTTTCCCTCGTGTATAAATCACAAAAATGTTTCAAATGACTAAACGTGAATATTGTGAATCTTATAAAAGATGCATTTCTAAAGAAAAACAGAGGAGATGAAAGTATAATACAAGTACAGTTCTTTACTGTCAAAAGAGTGCTATTTTAGCTTAATTAGCTATTTATTCTTTAGCCAATAATTATACGTAGCACTAATGTACAAAGCTGCCAGCGACCGAAGTGGATGGGCATTATTAGTCCGATCTCAATAATTATATCAACGTGATAAACGCCTAAATAGATATGATACGCAATTCAATATAATAATATGCATGGTCAAATTATTTGAGCCTACCATTATTAATTCCATATTTCTAAGCTACAAAAGTACAAATATAATTTTTTAGATATATCAAATTATTTGCATGTTAATTTTGACTAAGACAAAGTATTAGATATATCGAATGTACAATAAATTTATTGTGCATCAGATTATAGTGATCCTTTTGGTTTAGGAAAAATTAACAGGTATAATCCCACCTTTGGTGGGTCTTCCAAAAATAAACCCACCTTTGGATTATTTCAAAATAATCCGACCTTTTAGGTGGATCTTCCAAAAATRTACCCTAACCGGTTGGTAACCAGTTTTTACCTGTTGATTAGGTTAATACGACACGTGTGAAGTTGTCACTGGTTGAAACTAAATTAAACTTAAATTATCTAAAATTAAACCATAATTAATCCTAAACTAACTACCATCCCTCACCMCCCCTTACCCACCACCACAACCACCTGCCACCTCACCCATGCCACCTGCCACATCACCCACCTCAACCAGGCCACCTGCCACGTCACCCATAGCCGCCACCCACACAGTCGCACCACAACCACCACACAACCACACGCCYACATACGCACCACCCCTCATCACCCTAACCCATCCAACTAGAACCACCCCTCACCRCCTCTACCCACCCAGCCACGACCACCCCTCACCACCTCAACCTACCCAGCCACGACCACCCTTCACCACCCTTTCATCATTAGTTTGCATTTCAAACAGCTGAAATACTAATTAAGTAAAGGTTTGCTTGAATTGGTGATTTACATTGATTGAAGCAGCTGAAAGGTAGGTGATGCTCTGCTCACCCAGAAACAGCGACTTCTCCTCCGCGACTATGGTTCGAGCACAAGCTGTGGCCACCCTCTCTGCAACAGCAGCCACCACTCCTCACCGCCAGCAACCCTCATCATCATCATAGTTGTTCCACCATTTCGAAACTTCATCATCATCGTTGTTCCAATTTTGAATCATCGTTCACCACCATCGTTGTTCGATTATGCCCAATTTTCATTCTTGCCTTGTTTTGCCTTGTTTGGGTTGGCTATGCTGCTGTTGCCTAATTTTCGTTCACCACCATTGTCGTTCTTACCTTATTTTGCTATTGTTGTTTGGGTTAGGCACTAATTGGGTATTTGAGCGCTGTTGTTGTTAGATCAAAGCATGGTTGCGGTAATGGTAGTTGCAGGGTGGTGGTGTCGTTGGTCAGGAACTCAGGTGCAGGGTGGTGGTGGCTGGGCTGAGCTATCATCATGGTTGCTGGGTTGATTAGATGGTGGGGCTGAGAAAGATGAGAGAGATAGAACCAGAGGAGATAGAGAGATTAGTAGGCTAAGAGTAACAAAAAAAGGAAAACAAATAATTAAGGAAAAATTTCAACCGGTTGTTCAGGTTGCAAGTCATCCGGTTTATTTTTGGAAGATAAGCCCCAAAGGTCGGATTATTCTGAGATAATCCAAAGGTCGGTTTATTTTTGGAAGACCACCCAAAGGTGGGATTATTCCTGTTAATTTTTCCTTTGGTTTATATAGTAATCTTTTTATCAATATAGTGTCTCTTATTATTTACGCTCGTTAGCTTTTATCTTACTAGTTTATAGTAGTTCATTAAAACTGATTATACATATATATCAAATTAAAATGTTTATAACTAATTAGCAATATGGTATAGCTAATTATTTTGTAAATAAATACGACTTGAAATTCAAAATTGTACAATATATATTTCAATTCAATTTGGAGTAATGTTTATTGATTTAAGTTTTTTACTAAATAAGTCAAATGCTAAATGAAATTTAGATTTTGAATCTCATATTAAGTAAAAGGGTAATTTAGGCACATTAATTTATAAATTTTTAAAATTTATTAAGGGTATAAAAAGGACACCATCTTCAAAACTATCATTATTACTAGGAAAATTTGTCCACAACTCCCACTAAAAAGAAGACGTTTGCGAATAACTATCATCATAAAAAAAATTTGTCCACAACAGCCATAAATTTCCTTTTCTTTGTTGACCACTGCCAAATGATGTTTGACCACCGTCGAAGGGTGTTTGAATACTGCCAAAGGATGTTTCTGGTGTTGACCGACCATCGAAGCTCAACCACACCCTATTATCACCCTATTTTTACCCTCCTCCTTCCTCAACCACACCTCCATCATCGACGGAAACAACATTTGGCAACGCCCTTTGGCTGGTCAACGCCTGGAAATACCCTTTAACAGTGGTCAAACACTCTTTGGCGATGGTCAAATACCTTTTGAAGGTGGTCAAACACCCTTTGGCAGTGGTCAACAAAGAGAAGGGAATTTGTGGCTATTGTGGACAAATTTTTTATTGATGACAGTTATTTGCAAAGGTCGCCTTTTTAGTGGGAGTTTTGGACAAATTTTCCTTATTACTATACAGTATTAAATGAATGACTTTGCTATAAATATAGTGTTTTAGCAAGGATCGTGAGGACAGAACTTCTCCCACATCTTAAAATCGAGAGCTTAATTAGCGAAAATGGAAGGGAAAGATGTATCATCAAGCAAACATGTAATGCTACTTCCTGATAAGAGCAAAGCAAAATTCGGAAACCTATTTAAACAATTCTGTTTCACTCGAAAACATGTCAGCGAGAGTGAGCTCTTGAATCACAGCGTTCCGGAGGAGGACGAGGAGGAGAACAAACTCCTCCATAAGATGATGATATTCGTCTCTATCTTCCTCCAAATCGCTCTTAAGCACCTTTCCACTCCCATGAAATTCACTCGCGACCTCTTGGAGGGTTTTCTTAATCGCGGTGTACCTAACAGTATGTATAGTATCATCAACCTTAATTATTTTTCTTCAATTTTACTGGAAAAACAGAGCTAACAAAAATGTACTTTTTTTTTAATTTATTTGCAGGAGAGAGTGATAAATACTACACGTTCATCGGACATTCGGATTATAGACTAGACCTTGATAAAAAGCTTAAGCGTGGAGATGCAAGGTATTGCCCTTCGCTTTCAATGATGGCATCCAAGATTTCTTATGAGAACAAAGCTGTCATCAAAAAGGCAGTTACAGACCACTGGAAGGTGAAAAAATAATGCTGACTACATATATTGCCAAATCTTCCTTTGTTGTATTTATTTTGTTACGGCCTTGAATTTTGTAGTGGATCGATCGATGCATATACTAACAAATTCGAGTTTATCATCTCCCTTTGTATGCAGATGGAGTATGTGGACTTTTACAATTTTTACAATGGTGAGATAGCTAGGTGGTCTTATCTTTATAGTTCATACGTCTCCTTAAAATTTCTTATTGATGTTGTTATTAATGGCAGAGTTTCAACATAAATCGACAACACAAGCATTCATCTGCCGGGATAATAACATAGAAGACGGAGATATAATCGTTGTTGCCTTCAGGGGCACATCAATGTTTCTGGCAGATGATTGGAGCACCGATGTCGATTACTCTTGGGTTAAAATCGATGGAATGGGAAAAGCTCATATGGGTTTTATGATGGCCTTAGGTCTAAACAAATACGCTCATGGTGGAAGTGATTACCTCGGAGATTTTCTCGGTTCTTGGCCTGACAAAATCGAACACGACCCTGAACATCCTTTAGCATACTACACACTCAGAGACAAACTTAAGGATATGATGTCGGAGAATAAAAATGCTAGATTCGTCGTGACCGGGCACAGCTTAGGGGGTGCACTAGCTGTCCTATTTCCGGCCGTGTTGGCGTTGCACGGAGAGGACGATTTGTTGAACAGATTGGAGGGTATTTACACTTTTGGACAGCCAAGAGTTGGAGATCAACAATTTGGTAATTTCATGAAAAGGAATTTGAACAAGTATAATATTAGGTACAATAGAATCGTTTATGGTTATGATATTGTGCCTAAGGTTCCTTTTGATAGTTCCCTAATGACCTTCAAGCACTTTGGGAGGTGCATTAAATTTAATTGCCTATATCATGGGAAGGTTAGTCCATCGATTTCTCTTTAATTAGCTTTTGCTATCAAACTCATATTTTAAATTTTGTTATGTTAATGTTATCTTATTATGACGCTTCCAATAATATTTCCAGTAGATGAGTGAATGACTAACATATTTTCAGTAAAACAAATATACGGTGGGACTAATGTTTTGATTGATTGAATTACGACAATGAACAGGTAAAAGAAGAAGAGCAACAAAGACGTGGCAGCGTAATATTATGGGTGATAATAGGAATAATTGGGCTGCTAATCAACATGGTAATAGCAAGATTAGCTGCAGTTTGGGAGCTGATTAGAGGCCTCTTCATCGGCGTCGTAAAAGGGTCGGAGTACAGAGAGGGATGGACTCTGTTTTTCTTAAGGATTGTGGGGATTATAGCACCCTCAATGATTAACCATTTCCCTCAAGATTATGTTAATTCCACTAGGTTGGCTTCTGAGGATTTATTCAGGCAGTAGCTTAGAAGCTTGCATCATTACCTCAATAATGTGGCTTTCCACATTATTATTGCTAGCTTAATCCTAGATTCTGATTGTGTTTGATATTGTTTTATTCTGTTTATGTTTTTAAGATTATGATTTTATAAATAAATACAATAGCAAGTTGTGCAACTTCAACGCTCAAACCTTATCAAATACAGTATGTATATATATGTCGATGATGGGTGATGATAAACTGCAATAATGCAGCTCTAAACAATTATACATTTGAGGGTTGTCCAAATCAATCAATACTAGCTTTGGTGCCTTCTATGAAAACAACATAATGACTTTCAAATTATTGCTATCAACTATTGCAAATTGCCACTTCAATATACTTTATTTCCGGATCCACCAATAACACTGTTGGACAAATCACAAATGTATTTGAGTAGACACTTGATTCATATAGATCGAGTAACATTATAAATTGTCGTCAAATTTAGGATTTATTCTTTTCAACTTATTTTCATTACTTATTAAATAACATAAGTTCAATAAATTCATATAAGTATCAATAAATATGAGTAAGTATCAATAAGTTCATATAAGTATCAATAAGTTCAGATAAGTATTAATAAGTATAATCATTACTTTTCTCGATCTCACACAAAATAAATTCAAATAAATATAAATAAGTTCAAATAAGTATCAATTTAAGTTCAAATAAGTAAAAGAAGTTGAAGAGAATACACCTTTATTTTGCAATTTTATACTTGTACAAACGTGAATGAGCTTGTGTCAAAAAACAAAAACACACAAACAATGACTTTCACGTATCAAAACATAAAATTTCCAGCCTTTTTTTTTCTGCTATCTTGCAATGAAAACTTGAAAACATAATATCTTATGAGACTCAGTAAAACCACTGATACTATTAACAAACCTAAACTAAATCGAATTGTTATCAATCCCTTAACATTGTCCATTAATTATTGATGCTCATATTATGGCAGAGTTTCAACATAAATCAACAACACAAGCAAAAAATCTGTATTGTTATCTGTTCCGGCCCACCTAATACTGGGCCAGGCCCAATGACCTTATTACAAAAATGCCATTATTAATTACGTTGACCAGTCAACAGAAGATAGCTTCTTGGAGAAGCAGCTTAATAGGAATTCTGTTAGGAGATCTTCTAGATCTTTCTGATAGTTGGCAAAATTACGATTATGCCCTCATACTGCCTATAAATAGGATTGAAGACCACAAAATCAAGGGACCAACTTTTGTGATTTCTGACATCAGTACACACWCTCTCTCTCTCTCTAAATTCTTTCTTTCTCACTTTTCTCTCTCCTCATATTGCTGACTTAAGCATCAGAGGTGGTCCCCAGGGTACAAACCCCTGGGCCCTCTGACCGCTCTTTCTCTCTCCTCAGGGAACCGGACGCGGATCTCCGACGTACTTTCCGGCGGATTTTCCGGCGACACTCAAGATTCAGATACAACGATTTGGATTCCCTATTTTTCTATATTTTAGATTTCCGTACTTGGAACAATTGGCGCCGTCTGTGGGGACAAGATCAAGAAGTCAATAATGGCACGTATCACAAGGAGTCGCAGGAATACAAATGCTGAGTCACCAGCAGCGTCAGAAACGAATGTCAGRAATTCTGCAGATGTTCAGTCTCAACATCAAGATGCAGGTCAGCAGCCAGAATTGGTGACGAGGAGAGATCTTAATGACCTGTCAGCGAAATTCGATCATCAATTTTCAGCACTCATCAGAGGTTTAGATGCTCATTTCGCTGACCTGGAGCGAGTCATTCCAGGAGTTCCTCAAGAGAATCCAATGCCAGCGCCAGTTCCAGAACAGGCGCCTCCAGTCAATGCAGAACCGGTGAATAATGGACACGGGGAGCCCGTGGCGGATGGGGGACAGATTGTTCGGAGCCTTCGCGGACCGTTCAATTTTGCCAGCAGATCTCGGGAATCTACACGGCACCTTCGTCCATCGCCACCCCCGAGTCCTAGGGCGACCAGCAGAGTCCGCTCAAGAGTGACGGTACCCCAACGTTCTTCACCAACTCTTGGATCTCGACATGACAGACCAGGGATGGCACCTCGAAGTAGGGCGACCACGACAGTTATTCGCGATGCGCGAGAGATAATCAACAACCGGAGGCGGGAGCGCGGGGAGACTAGCAGAATTCAGTCACCAGGGCGATCACCAGCTCGGCGATCGCCAGTCAGGCGGTCATCTAGCCGCCGATCCCCTGCTCGACGTTCTCCCACTCGAAGGCGTTCAACCCGGCGATCGCCCACGTACTCGAAGGACTTCGAACCGAACTAGGAGACATAGGCGATCACGTGATGAAAGTTCTGATGAGGAAGAATCAGAGACTGTGGCGAAAAGTCTCCCTCGAGGGATTCTTACTTCCCGGACACCTCTCAGCAGAGAGATTTTAGAYACCGTTGACAGGAGGAAAGTCAAAATTCCAACAATGGATCCGTTTGATGGAACCACAGATCCGGATGACCATATGGCTGCATACAAGGCGCAGATGGGCGTTCAGACTGAATGTGAAGCTTCTTGGTGTAAATTCTTTCCAACTACCTTAAAAGGAATGGCGCTTACCTGGTTTAGCGCGCACTCCTTCAGGATCCATCACAAACTTTACTGTTTGGAGCCTTATCCGACAAACAGTTTATAGCAGCAAAGCGCCATGAGGTTACCACCGTAGCCTTGATGAGTTGCAAACAAGAACCAGGCGAGAGTCTGAAGGATTATATAAAGAGGTTCAATGCAGAGTCCTTGAAGATTTCCAACTTGGAAGATGCTGTAGCTTTTGCGTCTTTGTTGACCGGGCTACGTCCAGGGCGTTTTAAGCAGGATTTGATGATCCAAGATGTGAGGAAGTACTCAACTGCCATGGGGATGGCGCAGAGGTACATCGTGCCTCAGAAGCAAAATCAGAAGTGATCCTTCTACTAAGAAAAAGGTTGAATGATAAAAGAGATCGCTCAAAAGGCGATCCAACGCACGGCGATGCGCCGCGAATGACAATCAAGGAGCGATATTAAGAAGAGGAAAGTGGCGCAGAACTGTGGGTCGATCCTAGATATAATGTGAATAGGCGAGAAAATCTTTTCCTCGCATTAAGGAGAGCAACATGCTTCCAAAGCCCCCGACCCATTCAAACTTCTGAAAACGCGGAAGGAATAAGAACTATGGTGTGAATATACCAAGAGACTGTGGCCATACAACTCGAAACTGCAACGAGTTGAAAACGAAGCATTGGATAAACTAGCTATGAAGAAACTTAACAGTAATGTTAACAAAGAAAAATGCCAAGAAAAAGAAAGCCAGCAAAACAGCGATGATACTGATTCATGGTAGGGGTATTGCTGCGGATTGGCGTATGGCGGACCTTCCCAGCAAACGAGGAAGAAAGCAAACAACTTATATGAATTGCGGCATCACAGGTGGCGGATATCAGCAGACAATTCATCCCCACCTTATCTGGCCTGTCCCATATGGTATTTGACGGCAAATCCTCCAACGCAGTTAGTCTAACCAGCATGAATGATTCCCTTTGTAGTATCTGAGTTAAAGGTGGCAAATGCGAGTGGTACGGCGAGTACGCGTCGATTCAGAAGTTTCTTACACATGCGTACCATCATTACCTTATGAGTGCCTAAAACACTTAAAGTAACGAGAGATGAAAAGCTTTGAGCATTGTCCCAACCTTTGGTGGGATTTGGGCGGACAGAATGTATATTCTAAGGGCAACAATTCGCACGCCAGTACGCCATTGGGACGAGATAAGGGACAAGGGCAGGCTCCGTTGATGAAATTCAAATTAATCGTGGTCGATATTCCCTACCATATAATGTGATCCAGTTGACGCCCCCTACTCAAATCGAGTGAAGGCGAGCGATTTCTAAACATATCAGCTGTTGTTTAAGGCTGGCAATTTTTGAGACAGATAACGGAGGAGTATGGCAAGCTGTACGGAGATCGGAAGTCCGCCAGAGAATGGTTATTTAACAGTTGAGGTATACGGCGCTGTCTGATTCCCCTCAAGTAGTAGGAAACGAAAAAAATTGAGCATGACTCTAAGCCGCCCCAAGATGTATAACATTGCAAGAACCCAAAACATATAATCCCGCCCAAGGCTGTGGATAGCCATGAAGAAGCATGACGATGAAAAATCCCAGCTCACACAGTGCCGAGTAGGGGCTAATTTGGAGGAGAAGTTAAAAGCTTCAAATCATAGCGTCCTGCGCCGAATACTAGGCTACGTATTCGCCTTCCTTCTGCAAATGAAATGCAGGTATCTCCTCGGAGATAATGCAGCATAAGCTAAGGAATCAAAGAAAGGGTCAAACGTAAAAGCAGAAGTTGCGCGAATCAAGGGCGAGAACGAAGCGATGGCGGCATCTGCCGAAGTTAACGGAAGCTGCTGAAAGCAGGGTTATTCGAGAATGCCAATAATACCGAATGGCTTGGCAACGTCGTCTTGGTCAGAAAAGCAAACGGTAACGTGGCGGATGTGTGTGGATTACACAGACCTTAATAAGGCCTGTTCCCAAGGACGATTATCCACTTCCTAAATTGATGAAGCTTGTTTGATCTACTTGCAGGGCATTGCCCTCTTTAGTTCCAATGGACGCCAATGCCTGGTATCACCAAGATCCCATGTCCTGAGGCGGATCAAGCACACATACTTCATTACCCATCAAGGAGTGTAACTGCTACAAGGTGATCCCTTGCCTTAAAAACGCCGGGGCAACTTCCAGAGGTTGGTCAATAAAAATATTCGACGGTCAGATTGGCCCGAAGTATTGAAGTATATGTAGAATGACATGATGTCAAAAGTAAACTTGAGACTGACCATATTGCTGATCTAAGGGAAACATTTAATGCTTTGAGAAAGTTCAACATGGCGCCCAATCCTCAGAAAATGGTGTTTTTGGTGTTCGAGGAGGAAAAATGTCTTGGATTCCCTTGTAGACGAAAGAGGCATTGAGGCGAATCCCCAGTAAAGTCAGGAAGTGCTTGACATGCAACTCCAGGAATGTGAAAGAGGTACACGGAGATGACAGGGTGCATGCGGCATTGGGGCGTTTCCGCTGTCTAAATCAGCGGATAAAAGTTTGCCTTCTTCAGACTTTGAAACGATCCCCACGTCAAAGTGGATGAAGAGGCGGAAACGGCTTCAACAGTTGAAGAAGCACCTGCGAAATTCCAAAGTTAGTATCACCCCCCTGCAAAGGAACCCTGTTCATATATTTGGGAGTCTCGGAGTATTGCCTTAAGTGCAGTCTATTGCAGAACGAACAAACGCAATTTCCAGTCTACTTCGTGAGCCATGCCTATAGAGGGGATCGGAATCAAAGCGTATTCATGATAGATGAAGCTCGTGTATGCCTTGGTGGTTGGCGAGCACGGAAAACTTAAAAACCATACTTTCACGCCATTCCATCACGGTTCTTACTGGGTGCAACTCAATCCGCAAAGTCACGAAGTGGCGAAATCACTCAACTAGTGATGACTGAATGGGCCCGATATGAGTTGGCTTGATTATGGCCCTTGCAGTAAAATGAACCCGGAGGCGATAAAGGCCCAGCGTTGGCATCGGATTTTATCAAGAATCACTATCGACCTATCTACAAAATACTGACACCCATGGCGAGTTGTTCGTGTGATGGTTCTTCTACCAAGGGTGGCAGCGGAGCTGTGATATATTAATCAAAACAGATGCTGGGGGATGCCTAGAAATAGTCTGTGAGGTTTGGTTTTCACAGCGCCTCTAATAACGAAGCAGAGTATGAAAGCCCTGCTAATTGGGTTACAGATGTGCTATTGGCGGCAGGGGGTAAACGGGTTGCAGTTATGTCGATTCACCAACTGGTAGTCACCAAGTAATGGGCGCAATTCGAGGCTAAGAAGAGCCATGAAATGTATCTGGGTAAAGTTGGAACATCTATAAGGGCTAAATTTTGAGACTTTGAGATTCAAAAACACATACCTAAGGTCTGAAGATTCAGCAGGCTGATGCCTTTCTCAGCCTCGCAACTGTATCGCGGAGAATAAAGCCCTCGTACAATTACTTGGGGAAGTTATTGAAGGAGCCCAGTATTAATGAGACAGACTGGCGGTGCTTGATAGGGGCGATTACTTGGATGAGCTCAAATTATTCAATATTGGATGGGGACATAGGGAGACATTATCCCAAGATGAAAAGCAAGCTGAAAGAGTTAAAAAACAATCTCTCTACTCTCTATCTGCTTCGGGGGGGGGGGTTGGTTTTTGTGTGGCATGATGGCAAGTTATACAAAAATCTTACACTCACCCTCTGTTGAGCGTGTGTTACCCCCTCCTGATGAAGGCGATATGTGTTAAAGGGAAATTCATCAAGGGGTTCGTGTGGCTAGCCAAACAAGGGTTGTCGAAACCCTTGGCAGGAAAAGCATTAACGGTCTGGCTACTATTGGCTCAAACGTTGAAGAATGGATCGCCAATAGAATTGGTGAAAACCTGTGAGAATGCCCAGGTAAAAAATCCGCCGTATATTATTACCAGCGTCTCCTGCACAGTCTTTTCCGCATCATGCCTACATGGCCATTTTGAATAAATGGGGCATGGATTTTACTGGACTTTCCCCGCCAGCCACAATGGGCAATCGGAAGTTTTTGCTTGTCGCCATTGACTACTTTACGAAATGGATAGAAGCTGAACCTTTAGCAACTATATCTGAGAAGCAGATTCAACAGTTCATWTGGRGAAACATTATTACTCGTTTTGGAATCCCAAGGGCGCTCATTGCTGACAATGGTGGGCAGTTTGAAAGTGATTCCACTCGGCGGTATTGCGAACAATTTGGCATCAAGGCCTAATTCACTGCTGTTTGTCGCCCACAAACTAATGGACAAGCAGAAGCGGCGAATAAGGTGATTCTTAGGGGCATTAAAACTAAGCTTGAAGGGGCTAAAGGGTCATGGGTTGATAAATTGCCTGGAGTCCTGTGGTCCGCCAGAACCACTACTAAAGAGTCAACAGGCCACACGCCATTTGCCTTAGTGTATGGAAGTGAGGCGYTTCTTCCTGTTGAAGTTGGCATCCCCTATTATGAGCATGYGGCTAATGAAGAGTCCAGAAGAGTTGATTTGGATTTGTTACCAGAAGTTCGTGGTGACGCCCTATTGCAGTCCATCAGCTATAAACAAAAGATTACGCGATATTTCAACAATCGAGTTCGCCCACGTCAATTTTCCTGCGGCGATTGGGTTCTTCGTAAGGTGGATAGTACGGGTAAGGATCTGCGAATGGGAAAGCTTACTCCCAATTGGGAAGGGCCATACAAAATCACTGAGGTTATCAGGCCAGGTACTTTCCGCATTAGAGGATGCTGATGGGAAGGCCCTACCAAGGCCTTGGAATGCAGATAATCTGCGCCGRTACTATATTTGATTACATCAARGCTGGGGCAGGTAAGCCATGTAWGGCGTGTGTTGTTGTATATAAATAACATTGATGTAACCAAATTCTA
>SNQN01002694.1:0-58001 GCA_008642245.1 Bassia scoparia | reverse complement strand
TCCCCTTACTCGACAACACTACCCCAACGCACTCACGTGCGGGATCCGTGGCTCAAGCCCACGCACAAGCACCTCGATGTAGTACCAAGCCGCGCGCCCGCTATACGCTGAGGGCGCGGCCCACGTCCTACACCATGTTTTTGCAGCTGCTTCGCATTCATCAAATCATTTATACTCTCCTTTGTCAAATTCTAATTGCTRGTCATCTTCAAACGCTTCCATATTCAAAGTCGAGACATTAGAAGGAGAGTTTCAACTTGAATAAGTAAGGGAAAAGAAGAAAGAGTCYCCACTGATGCTTTCTTCACCCAAAAGGTTTGTTGACTCCGAAGCTGAGCTCACATGAGAGACATTCACCATCACACATTCATTGTCGCAATTTCACCTGAAGTTGCGTACTATTTCCCATTCGACTGAAAAGGGAAACCAACACAATCTTAGGGGGTACAATCTATGAGTTCGAGATAAGAAGCTGGAAAGTTCATGCGTTGGATAACCTGATGAGGTGAAGTGTCAAGAAAGAGGTGAAGGAGACATCTAAAACATCCCTAGTGGCTTTGCTCGGGGAACCAGGAAAACGAGGGTAGCAACTACATACCCTCATGTTGAGAGAAAAGGAATCGGAAGCCAAGGAAGACATGTTAGATTTCAAGAATGTGTCATTGTTTAGAACTATGGAAAAGGTACGGGGAACCTGCTATGAGGAAATATGTTTGTAAAGGATGGACACCTAAGATATGTGCGTGTATGTATGTGTGTATATATATATATATATATATATATATATGTGTGTGTGTGTGTGTGTGTGTGTGTGTGTGTGTGTGTGTGTGTGTGTATGTATATATATGAAAAAGATGAAAAAAATGAAACAAAATGAAAAAAATAGAATAAATAGTATACTTCAAGGGTTATCCATCATGTGAATTACTTAGTTGAACACTAGAGTTGCTGCTTCTGTCCCTTCCTAAGGCTTAGGAACACTTTTGAGATCACTACTGCTGGTACCGATCATGCATAGAATTCTACATTTGATTTGGCCTATTCTAGTATTAGTACTTTGGCAATTGATATGAGCTACCAAGTGCACGTACTAGAGATAATGATGTTGATGATGATGATGTTACTGATCCAGATGCTGAGGAAGAGGATAAGGAGTTTGAGGATGATGATGAGGGGTAATTTTCTTTGCTACTGTTTCCCCTCTTCTATTTTCTGATAATTGTTTTTGTCTAACTATTTTCCTACCCTTCCTACAAATAATTTGCACGTAGTTAATTTGGGTTCCAGATGGATGAAACAATTAATAATTTGTGCATAATTATTGTGCAATGAGAGTACTTTTTAATGATGCCAAAAGGGGGAAATAATGTACGAAGTTGAAGCCTAGAGTCTACTAGTTTAGATTGAGTCATAGTTTAGTGTTAGAATAATGTTAGGGAAGTTTGTGATTTAATTTTCTACAAATTTTCTTTTTGTAGGAACCAGTTAGCTTCTCTAACTGTTTCATTTGAGTCTTGAGTCTGGTGGTTGTGCTCATTCCTTTGAGCACCTTATTGGAGTTGACTATTTTTACTAACTTGTTAGTTGCAGACAACTTCGATTGGTTTGTCATCATTATAAAGGGGGAATTTGTTGGGTTCCTTGGTTTTTGAATGATGACAAACACTGAAACAGGAAACAGGTTGATGCAAGTGCGATGATAGTTGGTCTCAAACCAGCTGTATTGATGCACTGTTTCCCCAGACAAGTTATTACTTGATTGTAATATCTATTGAAACTAACTTGTCTATATGCAAGGAATAGTTAGATATGTAAAGTTCCATGTACTGGTTGGGAACCAGTAGGAACTGTTCCCTCGGTTGTTATGCTGGAAAACAGTCGTAAATTATTTGCTATGCATTAACTTGGTTGCATGAGCAGCAAAGTAGTTGATTCTAAAACTTGGAGCAAAGAGGCCTTTTTGAAGACATTCGAAGAAAGAAGAATTGATCACGATGGATGCAATTTAAGGAAGCCTCAAGTCTTGAAGTTACATGAAGAGAGAAGACTTGTACTTTAATAGGTTTTATTCTAGGATCTTCATGTAAAGTGCTTTGTAGTATGAACTTGTGTGAATGGGCTTTATAAGTGTTTTTGGTGTGTTGAGTTGTGTTATGATTTCTGGTACGAAGTTTGGAACATAATTCATAACATACTAAAATCAGGGAACCAGGTTGGGGAACCAGATTTACTATCGTGGAATATTATAGCTGCGAGTTTTGAAAAAGATTTCGTAAAATTATTTTACAAAGATCGGTTTTGAAAATATATTAGCAGCTGGAAATTTTAGATGGATATATTTGGTTGCCAAAATTCTAGGAGTATTTATCTTATTTGATTTTATCTTTGTGATAAAATAGAATAAGAAGATACTTTCCTTAAATCACAAGTTTGCTTATTCTCCAAGGCTTTGTGATTTAAGGAAACTAGGGTTTTGACATCCATGCCTATATATACCCATCTAGACTTGAAACACGAGCCTTTCATCGAGTCTTGAAACACACTTGAAACACGAGCCTTTCATCGAGTCATACACAAAAAGCACTTAAAGCATAAATTGATTTCTCTCATATACTTATTAAGAAGTGAGATCAAAGAGAGTTCTTGATATTGTCAAGATCTTCAATGGAGGGGTTGAAGATCGGGTGAGTGTTAGTGAGTTCAATCACAAGGGGCTTATGAGTGTAAGTCGAGTGCACACTCGGAGTTGAGTGTCGGGTGTGCTGGTTCCCGGAGTAGGGAAACAACAGGTTAAGTGTTCTTTATTTTTCGGAGTAGATTAATAAGAGAACATAGGATAGGAGGACGTAGACCATACTTGGTTGAACCTCGTTAAATTTGGTGTTTCCTTTATTGCTTTACTTTACTTTTCGCTGCGACAAGAACCAACCCAACTGGTTCCTCACGTAACCGAAAAAAGAAAAAAGAATTTACCAACGAGTCTTTAACACTCAATTTACCCCCCCCCCCCCTCTTGAGTTCTATCAAACCTTCACTTTGCAATGTTGCCTGAATTGGATTCGGACTGGACTAGCAATTGAAAGATCCTAAGATTGAACCTAATTCGGGGTTAAGGTTCTAGACCTAAGGATTGAGATTGAAATTTTGAATGTGTCCATTCCTAGACTTAATGTTGTTTTAATTAAGGTGCTAGAATTGAACTCGAACCTAGGTCGGTTTAAAGGTTCTTAGACTTGACTTGATCTTGAAATTGAATTCTAGACCTAATTCTATTTTAAGGTGCTAGAGTTGGATTTGAATCCGAACCTAGGTCAGTTTAAGGTTCTTAGACTTGACATAATCTTGAAATTGAATTCGAGACCTAATTCTTTATTAAGGTACTAGAGTTGGAATCGAATTCGAACCTAGCTCAGTTATAAGGTTCTTGGAATTGACTTGATTTTGAAATTGAATTCTAGATCTAATTCTGGTTTAAGGTGCTAGAGTTGGAATCTAACCTAGGTCAGTTATAAGTTTTTTGAGCTTGGAATGGGCCAAAGCGCCTAGATTGGAGTCGAATGGGGCCTATGAATAGAACAAGACAATGGATTGGACTAGGGACATTGAGTAGTCTTGGACTATGTTTTGGACTCGCAGCCTTGAATAGAGTCAACAACTAATGGTCACAAGCACAAGCACATTGATAGAAACACAAGTCAAATTTATTCAATTAATGTCAAGGTCTAAGTGAACTATAAGTCGGCTTGGTTAAGTTGAAGAAGGTACCATGCTTAAAAGTAGAGCTTGATCCAAATTTCACCACTAGAATTAGCGATGTATGGCCAAGATACCTCTTATGTACACGCATCCAGTAACACGTGCACAAGTGGCATAGGCGGGATAGGCCTTGCTTAGCCATGTGATCCATTAACCACATGCACCAAAGTAGTATCCCCCCATATGGAGATCTAGAGCATATAAGATGCCCATATGAGACCAAGGAGCCAAAGGTGTGACCCTATTTGGAGGGTTACATGCACAATCCAATTAATTATGAAAACGAAACAACGAGACTTTCAAGTATGTCCACTCACCAAACAGTGATTATCCCTAGTGAAGCGCCATTTTATAGGCGTGTGCCCTCATCAGGCCTATATCCTACGTTGATTTTGAATTGATCTCGCACATGAGTGCGTTGGGGTATGTTGTCAATCGAGGGGATCGCCACCGTGCCTATACAAGTTAATCACGGACACCGGAAACATTGATGCCAAACTAATGGTCCCACTGTTTGGTATGGTAACCAAAGTGTGGGTTCGGGGACATGGTACGGAAAAGATCTTTGACCCAATCCGTCTGCATGTAGCGGCCTCTACTAGGTCTCATTGTAGTTCCATAAATCATAATTATTGAATTCAAAGAGCCTATCGATTTTATCTTAAAAAGTGCACTAAAAATATTGGAAGAGTTGATTTCTATTATGCATGCAACACTACCTAGCCTAATAGTTGTGACCACTTCGAATTAATCAAATTAATATGATGCCTAAAATCCGTTCGTCCTTAATTAATTTGAATTTAATGTGATTCACGCAAATTCCGGTCGTGATTAAGCAATTGAAAGAATCATAGGCTCAAAGATCAAGAATAATATATATAGAAATGAAAACCAAAATATATACAAACCAACTCACCTTGTATCACCACCAATACAAAAGAAAACAAGATTAGTATATCAAAAGTTTTGCTTCCAATTAAATCGCTTATCATAATAAAAGACATCGTTAGTATTGACAATTATAATTAAAACCATTGCGAAAAATTGAAAAACGATTGAAATCGAACAAATTTACATGATTGAAAATCAAAAGCAAAACGAAATTCAATATATTATATTAATCAAAATTAATAAAGAGAGAGTTTGAGAGAGAGAGTTTGATTGAATAGACTCAGAATTTGTACCTAAATACGCAAAGATATGACTCCGAAAGCTGCGACGAATTTGAGGGACTTTTGATTTTGAGACTGGTTTGTGTTTTTGGATTGAATTTGAATGAGGGAGAGACTTTTGAGAGCATTGAATATTGATTTTTGTTGATTTAAACTGATTTTTTTTGTTGATGTTCGATTAGGCACCGAGAGCATGTATTTATATCCGTATAGGGAAAGATAGACGAAAATAGAGAATTATACATACGACAGACAACTGTATATACGGATGAAGCTGACATGGCTTGCCACGTCACCGATCAGTGTGTTAATTCTATTTTTATCTATTTTTATCTATCTTTTTGCTCGGGAATTAATATCCATGTGTTTCATCTAATTGCCATCCAAATTAACCTTATCCATTTTTTGATAAACTTGGTGGACAAGATTTATTTTTTAAAATATTTCGGATAATTCCCTAATTTTTTGAATTTATCTACGAATTTATGAATTTATTTATCTTCGAAAATTATTTTTGCAAGCTTGTAAAAATCATAGAAAATCATAGAAAAATCAAACAAATTAAATTATTTAAAAATACCGGCGAAATTCAAAAATTGAGAGGAATAAGATAAGAATGAAAAATCGTAGAAAAGACCTTTACAAATAATTCTAAAAAATCATTATTACTAAGAAAAATGCCCTAAAAAAAGAAAATAATTAAAATAACTATTTTTCGCTTATTATTGAGCTCTCGGCGTATGTTTTCAAATTCAACTTTACCTCAACTTGTGCAAATGGGTTATGATTTATGGACTTTGTCGCAACTTTCGGAATCAAAACTATTTGGAACTGACGTACGTTTCCTCATCGGTTATTCAATTTGGGGAGACACTTTTGGATGTCTACACCGGTGCACTACAATTTCCCCCCGATTCCCATAAGACCTCTTTGGCGACTCTTAGAAAATAATTTTACATTGTTGACCAAGTCGTAGACCTCACTATCCCAATCAGCCTCGTTGATCACTTTTTCGGTGAAAACCTTAGCATTAGCATCCTTTAAGGTCCACCATCTTAATTGCTCCCCTTTGCTATGCTTCTTTTTCCCACTTTCTTTCAATTTTATAATCATCACCAAGAGCATATGTTGGGTAACCACACTCTTTCTTGGATGACCTTGCAGTTTTATGCAACTTTTTCTATTTGCCCTCCTTATGAGAAAAAAAGTCTATTTGAGTTGCATTTCACCGCTCCGGAAAGTTATCAAGTGGGAATTGGCGAATTGCGCTTCTTAAACCAAGTATTAGCCAAAATTAAATCATAACTTTGGGCAAAATCCAAAGTGGTGTCTCCGTGGACGTCTCGCTGCCCATACTCATAACCTCCATGGACACTCTCAAAGCCATCACACCTTACCCCAATGTGCCTATTTTAGTCTCCACCTATGTATAACTTCTCTGTGTGAGGGACACTTCATATCACCTCATCAAAATATTCCAAAAATTATCGCTTCTCCTCTACTCTCAAACCAACTTGAGGCGCATAAACATTAATAATATTAACAATCTCTTTACCACATAGAAACTTCACTCTTATCAACCTATCACTCTTCCAATAGGTCCGGAGCACCTCTTGTGTGCTAACCATTCATCCAGGATCACACCAACTCCATTCTTAAGTTGGTCTCTAGGAACCTTGTCCTCACTAGTGATAAAATGACCATAAATAACCTCCTATTTGTAACCATTATACTTTTTTTTGGTGATCTTTGTAACCATCATACTAATTGTTAGTTACAAATTACTTTTTTGTAACTAACATTTAACAAAGTAGGTTACATAAAACTATTATTTGTAACCCACACATTAATGTTAGTGAATAATAAAATTAAAAGTAACTAGCAAAATATGTTAGTTATATATAATGAGTTTAGGATAGACTAGACCTAATATTTGTAACCAATATTATTTTGTTGGTCACAAATCAATAATCACATATTCACATTATTATATCATTAAAAAAAACTGACACTTAAAAAATTGGCTACCACTTCAAATAATTTCACTTATTTCTCCTCCCATCCTCACGAGTCATGCCTTCCTCATCAACAAGCTTCTACTATGCTACTTCCTCACTTCACCATCTCGTTGTACCATTCAAGGTACTCTTCTTCTCTCTCTTCTCGTTCACCCCAATTTGCTCTTTAGTTTGAATTTTACTTTTTTATTCGAATGTACTCTAGTTCGAATTTTAGGGTTTTTTTAATATTAAAAATCTTGTTATTTTTAGCGTTTATTTTGTTGGAATTATAGTTGTTATTAATCGATGAAAACAATGTATAGTTCGATGAAAATAATGTAAAATAATTGAACATAATTGTTGTTTAGTTTGAATTTAATTGTTGTTATTATTCATTTTGGGATGTTTAGTTTGAATTTAATTGTTGGTATTTATAATTTATAGTTCGATGAAAACAATGCAATATACTCCATATTTTATTTATATTTGAACATAACATTAGAATTTTATAATTATCATTTTCATATATTTTTTCTTTTTATTTAGTCTACTACTCGTAGTATATATAATTGCGTAGAAACACATGTGAGTTATAAAAAATAACATATGTTTAATTAGTTACATATAATGCACTTTAGTTGAGTAACAAATTAAAATCAAAAGTCAATGTCTAATAAAGGTTTATCGTGTTATTTGTAACCACCATTTTTTGGTACAAATAAAATTAATTTAAGTAGTTGTTACAGATATAATTATCGATGTTGGTTACTTACTGCCCAAAAAAGATGGTGAACTAGGATTATTTTTCCACTAGTGTATCATGTCCAATCAGGTTTGATATTACATTAAAAAAAAATTTGAATGGTTCAAAACTTCAGATAAGTACATGTTTAATAAGGGTGGAGAGAATACACCTTTATTGTTTTATCTAAGAGAATGTTATTCGAATTCAAGAAATATTAATTAAAATCCACATTTCATGAGCAAACAGAAAAAATGCCTACAACTTATTTGTTGCGACTATTTTTTTAATTGAAAATGGCCCAAACACCTAGAATTGTAGCCCGGACCATATTCTAGGCGTGTGCACAATGGTCGAGGAGTCAATTCTAGACGCTTTGGCCATTTTTAATTAAAAATAAATAAAAGCAACTTGCATATTAATAGGGTGTTTTAGTCTGATTACTCATAAAATGTAGACTTTAATCAGTATGTTTGGATTTCGAATAGCGTTTCAGTCTTATCTATTTTAACTGTTTGTCTGGTTGGTAATATTATAGGTAGCATTTCGTTTCAATGGTGTTATGTGTGGTATCTCTAGAGATGTTACTGTGGCTACCTGCTGTCTGCTGCATTCTTAATGGCCTATGCGAAGTTGATAAGTGATAAGGCTAATAGTGGAGATTGATAATCTTAAGCTCTTCAATGCTTTGCAGAAGAGACGATCATATAACACTTTTGTTTGTTTACATTGTTTATGACTGATAGATTATGTAAATTAATTATGTAAATTAATTAATTTATTATCTAGGATATCTATGTATATATTTTCTGATATCTTTGTATAGTTTAACCTAGGGTTTACTTGTATATATATTGCGTTAATTGTAACACCCCAATAATTCTCCACTTTTACCTGTGAAATAATTAAACTAAAATGCGGAGAATCATTGGCATGTCACCGCCACGTGTTAAAATGTTTAGGCTAAAATCACAAATTGCAGCGGAAATCAAGTTAGCGCAAACAGTTCAAACCAAGGTATTAAAATCCCAATAAGTAAAACTAGTTTAACAAGCTGGAACCATTACGACCCTTATTTGAAAACCAAGGCAAAATCCCTTTTTCTTTTAAAACATAGCAATTCCGAAATATCAAAACGTTCAGAAGAGTCTACGATACGTATAAAACTATAAAGGTACGTCGGCTCTCCACTCATACCATCCATCCCAGTCTTAGATACTTTATTGCTAAACCTGTGAAAAATCTGCTCCCCATAATTTCCAAATGAAATAAGGATCATCACAGGTCCACCAAAAGAAAGAAAACGTGGACGACAGCAAACAACACAAAACACACAATCAGCAAAGCTGAGTACATACCAATTACGAAATCAGAAAATAAACGGACAGCATCTCCCCTAAAAACTGGACATACCGAGTTACGACACCTGCTTAAAAACAAAAGAAAACCCAACTGTGGTGTTCATAACCACTTAACAACATCACACACATACAACAGATCCCAAATACATACCAATCTCACTACTTATTACATATAACTGCTCCAATACAACACAATCCCAAAATATCAACAGCTCCTGTTAACTAGATTGTACCTGCAAATTAATTTATTCCACTCCAACATGTGACTCAATATATTTATTACATTTATTATGATTTGAGCATAGACAGAGATGCTTCCAAAACCCATGTTCACAATTTTAGGAACATCGACCAGACACCAAGTGTCATCAGACACAAGGTGCCACAAAACCCATGCCTCCCACCGTCGAAAGACATCAAAAACCATAAACAGAGGCGCACGGGAACGCGACTTACGCCGTCCCCATAGTTTAGATGAGAATCTCAAGCTAACCCCAATTTGGATAAAATCCGTTATAAACAAGTGAAGAGAGACGCGTTGATCAACGGCTCTCGGAAGGAAGCGAATATGATCGCAACCCCACCCTGAATTGTCAATACTCTAGACGTGCACAAGTCCGGAGTTTTATTGCTCAATCGTATTATTATTTAGCATCAATCAGTCAATTTCAGATTCACACTCTACTCACAACAAAACCACAAGTCACCTTACAATCTCTTGCATAATTATTCTTAATTGATGGAACATGTAGACCAATCAACCAACCAACCTCGTCATTAAGACTTGCAATTCTTCCTCATGATGCAAGTTACCTTGACTCCACTTAATTCAACCATAATATATATATATATACTATATATATATATAATAAATATATATATATATAATAAATAATTATATATAGATATATATATACACCATGTTAATGTAATGACAAGATTAATCAACAATCTCCAAAAGATCATCCTAGAACATCCCACATTTCGATATACCTGACTATGACTAGTAGTTATCATTACTCGTGTTACCAAACTATTCCATGATGATTCCTATCATGCTACTAATTCATAACACATCCTACACCATACTAAGATTAGGACTTACGCAAGGGGTACGTACCTTGAATAACGAAAGTTTGAGCCACTTAATAACTCAAACTCGCCTCTCTTACGAAAGACCTCCTCCTAATACAATAGTAAGATTGAATCAATACACTTGACTTTAATTTACAGCAAATACTAAGAGCTTAATAAGCCTCAAAAACCATTCAAACAATATTTTATTCCTCACAAAACCCCTATTTGATAAGTATGGATCAATATACTAGTAGTCTTAGCATTGAAAATCATGAAAATCTAAACTTATAATAAGAATTCGATACTTTAATTCAGTGAATAATTCTGAAAATTTCCTTTATATAAAACCTTTAAAAACTCAAAAACATATGCATACAAGTGGTACAATATATTAACCATTGATTTCCGATGTGAAAACCCTTTATTTTCAATACTCAGCTTCAAAAATATTTATGAAAACCTGAATTTATAAATACTGCAAAATTCAAAGTCTAGACTTGCACAAATATATTATAGTTCATAAACAAAGCCTTATCCTACAAAAACAAATTTAAAGCCATCAAAATCCAAAAAATATTTCATAATTAAATCGTAGAATTTTAATTAAAGCCCTAAAGAATTTCAAATTCCATTGTCATACAATTCCAATGTTATAAAACAAGTAACAAACAATCCCTAGCCCTTAAAACATAAAAATCCCCAATTTAAAACCCTAATTTCAATCTTAATTAAATCTGAAAAATTCATATTCTAATTGAAATCATCAAAACAATTTCACAATACCAATAATTTGTTAAAGATTAAGCCTAAAACGATTGTATACAATTAGTAGCAAAACTTGTCATGAAAATCAATTAAACAATAACAAAAGAGGGAATAAAAAGGAGAAGAAGGGGAGAGGGAGGACCGACTGTGCAGTGGTGATGGCGGTGGGCAGCGGTGGCGCAGGGCAGCGGTGACGCACCGGTGGCTGGCGGACAGCAGCGACGCACAGTAAGCAGCAGCAACCGGTCTTCTGCCTTCTCTCTCTCTCGTTCTCGTTCTCTTTCTTTCCCTTTTTTTTGTTTTGAAATTAAATGAGTGAATGAGTAAAGTGGCGTGTGAGAGGAAATATTAAGGGGAACCGTGACTTAGGTTTAAGATAGATAGGTTTCAAGATTTTTTTATTTTTTTTTAAATAAACTTAAGTAATCATAAAATAAATCTATTAAAAAAGATAACTTTTGTAATATATCTATAATTTAAACAAATTGTATATTTTTTGCAAAATCTTCGTAATATATTTTTAAGAAAATCTGATTATAATTATCCAAAATTGCGGGGGATTACATTAATTATCAATACTAATTTACGGCAAATCATTCTTTCATGGTATCATGAGTCTAGGTTACATTATCTTATGATCTCCTCTCTTTTCTTCCGCTATATTTCTTCTTCTTCCTGTTCTACTTCGGCTGCCATGGCTGAAACAACTAAGGTTCACCCCGCCACGCTTGTCACGAACATCCGCCAACATATATGTTCCCGTCGTTCTTGACTATGCGGGCTCTGATTACAATAATTGCTCTACGCTTTTTCAACTCCACTGTCGTGCTTATTGATCACATCTTACCCCCTACTGCCGCCTCTACTCCGACTAACAAGGCCGCCTGGCAACAGCTGGACGATATCGTACGTCAATGGATATATGGGACGATATCCTCTAATCTTCTCAATTCTGTCATAGAGGTCGACGACAACGCTACTGTTGTGTGGCAGCGTATTGAGAGATTCTTTCATAACAACAAAACGGCTCGTGCGATGACTCTTGATTCGCAATTTACGAACACCAAGCTTGAGCAATTTGATGGTGTCAAGCCGTACTGTGATCGGCTTAAATTCTTGGCAGATAGTCTCAAGAATGTCGGCGACAAAGTCTCTGATAATCGAATGGCCTTACAATTGTTGCGGGGACTCTTGGATGAATATCGGGGCTTCCATACTTCAGTTCGCCATATCAAACCTCTGCCAGCATTTGACGAGTTGCGATCGATGCTCGAACTCGAAGAGCAAACGAATGCTGCTGATCTACTTGTCGAGGCTCGTGACGAGGCTCATGTCACGCAATCTGCACCATGGTCTTATTGGACACCGTAAGCATGGGCTGCCCCACCATGTCCATATCCAACACAGGCGCCAGAAGCACCTTCTTGGGCTCCGGCTCGTACTGGTGTCACTTCCACGCAGCAGCCCAGTGTACTCGGTCCCTGACCCGCTCAAGCTTACTACACTGCTCCATCTCCTTCTACTTCTTATATGCAGACTAATATAAATCAAGCCATGTATACGATGTCTTTGAACGATCCGGCATTCTATATGGACACGGGTGCGACTTCTCATATGACTAACTCCGAAGGTACTTTGTCTTCTTATTTTAATTTGAGTAATCATTCTAAAAATTCTGTTGTTATTGGCAATGGTCAAACAATTCCGATTAAGGGTTACGGTCATTCCTCTCTTCCAAATAGTACTCTCAACCTCCAAAATGTCCTTCATGTTCCCAAAATAGTGAAAAATCTAATTTCCGTTCGCAAGTTCACGATTGACAATAATGTTTCCGTTGAATTTGACCCCTTTGGTTTTTCTGTGAAGGATTTGCAGACGGGGAGCCGTCTAGTGAGGTGTAATAGAACTGGTGATCTCTATCCCTTTCTCACCAACTCTCTAGTTTTTCAGTCCTCTTCTCCATTCACTTTGGCTGCTGTCTCTTCTAGTTTGTGGCACTCCCGTTTAGGTCATCCAGGAAATAATATTTTACAATCTTTGCATCGTAATAATTTGATTGAATGTAATAAGGTCTCTTCCCATGTCTGTCATTCTTGTCTGTTGGGTAAATTAATAAAAACGCCTTTTTACGATTCAATGTCCCGAACAATTTTGCCATTTGATATTCTACATAGTGATCTATGGACATCTTCTATGTTGAGTTTGCAGGGTCATAAATATTAAGTTCTATTTCTTGATGATTTTTTAAATTTTCTTTGGACTTTTCCCATCTCTACAAAGTCACAAGTATTTGATTTATTTCTTCGCATACGAACATATATTAAAACTCAATTTGAACGCAAAGTCAAAGCTTTTCAATGTGATAATGGTCGTGAATTTGATAAGAAACCATTCACGAATTTTGTCATAAAAATGGCATGATTTTCCGTTTCTCGTGTCCTCACACATCTCAGCAAAATGGTAAAGCCGAACGGAAAATTAAAACAATTAATAATACTGTTCGGACTCTCCTTTGTCATGCTTCTTTCCCTCCATCTTTTTGGCATCACGCTTTGGCAATGGCAACCTATCTCCACAATCTTTTGCCCACTAAATTGCTTAGCTATGTTTCTCCGACGCAAATATTATACCAAAGAACTCCTGATTATACACATCTTCGTGTTTTTGGATGTTTGTGTTTTCCTTTGTTTTCATCGACTACCATTCACAAACTACAATCTCGTTCTACTCCTTGTGTCTTTCTTGGGTATCCCTCTAATCATCGGGGTTGTAAGTGATATGACATGTCCAGTAATAAGATTATTATTGCTAAACATATATGGTTTGATGTGTCGGTTTTTTCGTTCTCTAAGCTCCATACTCTGTCTTCCACTTCGTATGATTTTTTAGGGAATTCCGAGTCTATTCTCGATAGTCCTGCTATGCGTGAAGTGTTGTTACCACACTTGGACTATTCTGTCTCAAACGCTGGAATTCCAACGCCCAATGGGCCTCTTACTTCTCCACTTCCAACCCCCTCACCCACAGAACCTGCCCAACCCAACCTATATGGGCCTCCCTATTCCTCAGCCCATCCGCCAGTTCCCTCTCCTGCTGGGTCTCCTTCTTTTTCCATAGCCCAGCCCCCTCTGCCCCAATCTCATGGGCCTCCTTCTTCTCCTGGGCCTGCTGAACCACCCGGTTCTCAACAGCTCTCTTCCCCATTTGCTTCTCGTCATCATACGGCCACCCGTAGCAAACACGGGATTTCCAAACCAAATCCTAAGTACCATGCTCTTCTCACCACTACTCCCCTGTCTCCTCTTTCCAAAAATCCAATTAATGCTCTCTGTGACCCTAATTGAAAAAATTGCTATGCAGGAGGAATATGATGCTCTTATTGAAAATGGTACTTGGGAGTTAGTCTCGCGTCCTACTAATGCTAATGTTATTCGTTCTTTGTGGATTTTTCGGCATAAAACGAAGTCGGATGGTTCTTTTCAAAGGTATAAGGCTCGCTTGGTCGGTGATGGTAAGACCCAACGCGAGGGGATTGATTGTGATGAGACTTTCAGTCCGATTGTCAAGCCGGCCATGATTTACACTGTTCTGAGCATTGCTTTGTCCAGGTCCTGGTCTATTCATCAGTTAGATGTCAAAAATGCTTTTCTTCATGGTCACTTGAATGAAACTYTGTACATGTATCAGCCTTTGGGATTCAAGGATCCTACTCGCCCGGATCATGTTTGTCTTCTTTGTAAGTCTCTTTATGGTCTGAAATAGGCTCCTCACGCTTGGTATCAGCGTTTCGCTGATTTTGTGGCCACTATTGGCTTCATTCATAGTAAGTCTTATACTTCGTTATTCATTTATCACCGTGGTCAGGCTACTGCATATATTCTGTTGTATGTTGACGATATTGTTCTAACTGCTTTTTCCGAGTCTTTGCGTCGACATATTATTGCCTGTCTCAGTTCTGATTTTGCTATGAAAGATTTGGGCGAAGTCAGTTATTTTTTGGGGATTGTTGTGTCCCGACATGGTACAGGTTTGTTTTTGTCGCAACAGAAATATGCTCAGGAAATCATTGCACGTACTGCAGGCATGTCTACCTGTAAGCCGTCTCTTACCCCTGTTGACTCAAAGGGTAAGTTGAGTAAGCATACTAGTCCGCCGTGTGACGATCCCACACTTTATCGTCGGTTGTGTGGTGCTCTACAGTACTTGACTTTTACTCGTCCAGACATTTCTTATGTTGTTCAGCAAGTTTGCTTGTTTATGCATGCTCCTTCAGTTGTCCATATGAATGCCTTAAAGCGTATCATTATACGATATCTTCAGGGTACGTCTGGTTCTGGCTTGCATTTGTATATAAATCATCTGTGTCCTCTCTCCTCTCCTACACAGATGTCGATTGGGGTGGTTGTTCTGATACTCATCGCTCTACTTCCAGCTACTGTGTTTTTCTTGGTGACAACTTGATTTTGTGGTCCTCTAAACGTCAGCCGACTTTGTCCAAGTCAAGTGTTGAAGCTGAGTATCGAGGGGTTGCGAATGTTGTTTCGGAGTCTTGTTGGGTTCGAAACCTCCTTCTAGAGCTACGGTGTCCCATTTCGAAAGCCACATTAGTTTATTGCGATAATGTTAGTGCCATCTATCTTTCTGGTAATCCGGTGCAACATCAGCGCACTAAACATATTGAGATGGATATTCATTTTGTTCGTGAGAAAGTGCAGAAAGGCGAAGTTCGGGTTTTACATGTTCCATCTCGATATCAGATTGCGGACATTTTCACAAAGAGTGTGCCTAAGGTGTTGTTTGATGATTTTCGAGATAGTCTCAACATCCGCGAACCTCCCGTTTCGACTGCGGCGGTGTGATAGATTATGTAAATTAATTATGTAATTTAATTAATTTATTATCTAGGATATCTATGTATATATTTTTTGATATCTTTGTATAGTTTAACCTAGGGTTTACTTGTATATATCTTGCGTTAATTATCAATAATAATTTACGGCAAATCATTCTTTCAATGACATTCTTATCTTATCTACTCTATCCGATCCGTTCCAACAAAAATGGTCCAGAGTCGAAACGCAAGATCAAAGTTTTATATTGTGACTTGAGGCATTAATAGGCCACAACTCAGGCCTAAATGATCATTATTAGATTGCATACATAATGTTGAAGAATATGATCAGAGTTTGAGAGTATGTATAAAAGAGTGCAGTCTAATTAATTAGCCATCAGGCGGAGAAATGGGATGTTGATCAATGAAGTCGAACAAGTCGTCCCCAATTCCAAAGCCAAGCATTCGAGCCATGTCGTTGGTCTTCAATCTAGCCTTAGTCGCTGAAAATCCCTGTTCCTTTAACCAAGAGTATACTGTGAACACTTTCTTCATGATGAACAATTCCAATGCCTCCGGGTTGAACACCACGCCCATTCTCGCACTCATCTGCCAATCTCACCCACAAACTCATAACTTAACATCATGTAGTATATATGCTTTATATGTCGAGTTCATTTAAGTGTACATTATGTGAGTTGTCTCATATCGGAGAAAATTTACCTGGTGAGGAACTAGCATGGCAGCATAACGAGCAAGTTCACCAGCGCGCCAGTCCAATAAAACCGGAAGCCAGGGGTAAGTGGCATCAAGCCTCACAAACCAGAGTCTTATGTTTGGTAATTCTGAGAGTTCACGTTGGTCATACGTGTCCTCCCTTTTGTAGTTTATGGTGAACCCAATGGTGCGTTCCAAATACTCCTTGCACTCAACTTCAACATTACAAAAGTAAATCAAATTATAAAAGCATCAAGGTCCTATGCAACATATAATAAGTGTAGTGTACATGAAACTATTGCACACGATTGGTGCACAAAAGATTATTAATGTATGGTGATTACCCTAGTTTGGATCAAGACTAGAAGGGGCTTCTTAAGTTCAAATGTTAGGATCAAAGTCAGCAAACTGTATCCGCAAATAACTTCTTTCAGTTTTGATGTTTGGAGCAAATCTAAGGAAGACCCTGTTTGGGAGTTAGCTGGTAGTTGACAGAGATTAGCTACTTTGACTAGCTGATTGTGATAGTTGATTTGACTAATTGATTACCTTAGTTGTTTCTGTTTGATAAATAACGATTACTGGTTAGCTGTTTCAATGTAAATAGAACCAAAAAGCTATAACTCTTTCAAAAAGTTCATTATATGCGTTTTTTTAATCCAAAAACTCTCTTCCAAACCTCTAACTACCGAATACCTAAAATAGTTATTTGAGTTGGCCAAACCTTTATTTCCTCTCAATCGTCTCTTATTCCCTCAAACCTATATCTCCCAAACACCCCCACGGTGTTTAGAAAAATGTTTCACATACATAGAGGGCACATACATAGTACTAGCTACCTTTTCAATGGATTAATTAGCCGTACAATACACTGAAGAATTGTATAAATTTATCATCATTAASAATTAAGCCGAAATATCAATGACAATGAACCCTTAATATGTAACTATGTAATTGTATAGGATGAGATTAGCAGGCCAGTGGATAAATTAAGGCTAACTAGCATACTACATTAGTACGTAGCATTAACTTGTATAAATGCCCAGTAAATTATGCTCTGCCTCAATGAGATTATTCATACAGTACATAACTGATATTGATAACAGGAAATAGTTTACCAGAAGAAGGCTCAGAAATGGAAGTGGCAGTTCGAAAAGGCGATAAGTCGAGACGTTGAATGGCATCATTGTCGATCACCACCTCAAACCTTCCTTCCTTAGGAGGCATTGGCTGCTGTGGTTTAGCTGAAAGTACCATTATCACCAACAAATGATTCAATCAATAAATAATCATTAGTCATTACATATAATTAATTAATTACTAAGAAAAGAGCTTACATTGAAGATCACTATCCTCATCATCAAGAATAGGAATGTCAAAGTTGCCTTGTGGATTGAATGAAACTTTGGGAGTAAAATGGTGTTTTGTGGTAATTCTTCTGATGTTACTAAGAGAAGAGGAAGGATAAGATGAGGTGGAAGTGGGAATTGGACAGAGTGAATTGCAGCATAATAATTTCAATGGAGTTTCTCCTGCAATGGAATATGATGATGATGATGATGTTGGATGATGCAGTGGAAATGTGGGTGAGTTTGTGGCAAACATGGTTTTCTGTTTTCTTGGCGCCTTCAAAATGGTTGGTCCATTGTATTTTATCCTCTTCCTATTTCTTTTTTGTTTCTATAACTTTGGGAAAATGGACTAAATAATAAATGTAAATAATAATTTTATTTAGATTTATTATGTCACTTACGGAAAATGGTTTAACCAAATGTCACCACGATTGCAATGTCAACTTCCACTTTATTCTTCTTTATTAGTATTTAGATAGATAGATTTGGACACGACATACTACTAATTATATTTATCTAAAATTTAAACTAAATTAAATTAATGAATTCTCATATATACTTTGTATTTATCTAAATATCATGATACATCTTTAACCATTTATTTTTATAAAACTTTCACAAATAGTTTTTTTAAGAAGAGGACTATTCTAGTTTACCAGTAATACAAAAAAATAGTTTAACTCTAACTCCACCTTTAATCATTGATGTCAAAGATTCGAATCATCATATTATGCCTCTTCCAATCTAAATAACTAGGCGTCTTATAAATTATGTGCATAAAAAATACTTTCTTTGTTCTTTTTAGTTACATCCAACAAGCTTTCAAGCTTCCTAACCTACAACTAACAAGTCTGATATCTTTAATTATACACAAAAAAAATTACACAAATTACATACGAAGTATTAATATATTTTTTTATTTTACACATGATTATATATTTTATTATACTCCTTAGGTTATGTTTTATTGACAATACTTAAATATTTTATTCTCCCAAATAATACTAAAAGTTATCAATAAAACATAACGGAGGGAGTACATAAGTCACGGATTTAATTCAAAGAACGCTGGAAGAAATAGCTTGGTCTAACGTTTGTTTTAGACAGAAAATGAAAATGAATAGATTACGCTGCCTACGTTGTTCAGCCGCCAATGTTTGATTCAGTTGATTGAAATTTACAAAAAAAACTGCATCCTCAACATTCCAAATTTCCCTAACAGAAATGGCAACCTCTCATCTAACCCATATCAATTCAACTATCAACAAACAAAATCACACACTAAATTACCCATTTCCCCGTTATCCCCCACATTCCAAATCCGCCAAATTCAAACTCACCAAACACCCAGTATTCTTCATTTCCACTACAAAATCAACTCACTTCAAACCCCACTTAATCAGGAGTAATGCTAACAGCTTTAATACAGACGATTCCACCACTCTACAACACATCCAACCATCCAAAACTTCGCAAAGCAAGAGTTTCTGGGCTGCTGTTAGCCTCATTATTGGCACTGCTGTTGGTCCTGGAATGCTATCCTTACCATCTGCAACTATTAAATCAGGGCCATTACCATCAACCATTGCCATTTTACTTTCTTGGGTTTATGTCATTTCTTCCATTGTTTTAGTAGCTGAGCTTAGTTTTGCTACAATGGAGGAAAATGGGGTCAAAGAAGTCYGCTTTACTGGGTTAYCAACCAAGGCTTTTGGTCCACATTTTGGTGCTTTTGTTTCACTGGTTTATGCTAGCCTTAGTTTTTCTCTTCTTGTTGCTTGTGTTTCTGGTATTGGTTCTATTGTATCTCAATGGTTTCCTAACTTGCACAATGTAGCCTGTCATGGTTTGTTTCCCTTGTTCATTGGAAGTGTCATGTGGTTCTTCCCATTCGAAGCAGTCGATTCCACTAACAGGTTTCTGTGTTTTGTGATGCTTGTGTCAATCATTACTTTAGTGGGTATTGGTGTTTCGGTTGCCAGGGCTAATCTTTTAGTGTCTTTGTCAAATGCATCTTGGAATGTCTTATCTATTCTGCCTGCTATTCCTGTCACTGTGCTTACATTGGGTTTTCATGTAATCACACCATTTATATGTAAAGTTGCCGGTGATTCGATTCACGAGGCTCGAAAGGCGATTCTAATTGGTGGTACTGTGCCATTGGTTATGGTACTGTCATGGAATGTTATTGTTTTAGGGCTTGCTGGAAGTGGGAAAGCCAATTCATCTTCTATACAAGGTGATCCTATCAAGCTGTTGTTGTCTGTCAAGTCTTCTGCTTTGTTAGCTGTTCAAGGATTTGCCTTTTCTGCTTTGGCTACTAGCTTTATTGGCTATACTGTTAGTTTTCCAAAGCAGCTGATTGATACACTGGAGTTGATTTTTCGGTCGAGTAATTTGGATAATGAATTGAGTGGTAACCTATCAATGATGGATACTAAGATCACAGAATCAAGTGATCAGACAATTTTGAACGAAAACAGTTTTAGGAAATTTGAAGGATTCATATCTGTTTCTCTGTTTCTTATTCCTGTACTTGTTGCTTCGTTCTATCCATCGACATTCTCAAGAGCTCTTGACTTTGCTGGGGTGTATGCAAATTGTTTTCTGTTCGGCATTCTTCCTCCAGCCATGGCATACACTTATAAATTGAGGCAAAAGCTCAGGTACTAGATATTGGTTAAGGCCCTATTCTTACATTAATTATAGAAAAAAGCAACAGAATGTCAGAGTACCTATAAAAACTGATCACAGAACTTCCATTTGACATTCATCAATTTGATTATAAATGAATGTCTTGAATCGATTGCTCGATGATAAAACAAACAATTCTCAGCTTACTTAGAGTCCTAGACAAAGGTTTGATCTAAATCTTGGTTTGGGGAATGAGGGAGGTGTCTTTAAATGCAAATGCAGGGTCTGAAAATAATTAGATTTTTTGCTAGTGTGCTGAAATTACTTTGTTTGAATCCACAGGTCTTCTTTGCCTGGGGGAGACATGGTGCTTTTCCTTCTCTTCAGTATTGCTCTCATACTGAGCATTTGGCATTAGTCAGTATTCTGATGAAGACAGTAGAGACAAAGATTTGTTTTATTTGCGAGGCAAAACTAGAACCAATTTTGATGATACAATTTTAGATGTACTTGGCTAATGATTCCAAGAGTTCAGGCCATCTCACTAAGGTAACTTGACATATTACTGGCTATACATGGAATTCTTATAGACTGGCAATCGTTCGACTGGTAAATAGATTCTTAGAAATCATACAACAGACCTTTTTATTTCTTTGATTACATTTCTCATGTTTGTTGGTATTAGCTCATAATCTGCTATATCAAAGACTTTGAATATTGGCCCTTTTAACAAGTAAAATAGAATTGACATTAGTTCATTTTTCCTATTTTGTTCAATCAATCACAGCATTGATATTACAATGCATCTTATATTAATCATTTCTTGAAACAATTATATCTGTACACATGTATTACAAGATAAACAATTTAAGATGGCGCTTAGGCCTTATTCCTCCACAAGTGAAGGAGAAGAACTAGTTCCATATTTATAAGCCACATATGCTCCAATTGCCACAATTGCAACTCCAACACTAATGGTCGCCTTCTTCTGCACTATAAACCTTCCAAGCCCAAACAAGTAATCATCTTTTAGTTTATCATAACCACAACCTGCTCTTGATTTACCATTTCGACTTTGTTCTTGCTCCAGAACATGGACAGGGTTCACGGGCATGGTCACTTGAAGGTGTTGACCAATAAACCTAGCTCGAATGTCATTCATATTGCAGCCTGGTAGTAGTTTGGTTTCCTTGATGAAGCGCCTTCCTTTCGTTCCATCTTCTTTTGGAGGCCTCTCTCCACTTACTCTCAGAACTCCAAGATTATTGACGTGAACTTTTAGTTGATCTTTCTTGAAATCTATACATAAAGGGAAACAATGACATTGACATACATGCCAGAATTTTAAAAATAAAAATAAAATCTGTTTTATTAGCAATTTCCATGTGTATTGTTGTTTTTAGATCCAATGGCGTGAAATTGCTAAATTTATAAAATCTTACATGTCATGAGAAAAAAAAAAGCTAGAAACAGAAAAACTGTTTGTTTTGATGGCGAGTTGCTTATGTGAATATGCATTTTGCATATGGGATAAAGTTAAGTAAAGCTTCTCCCTATGTTAATTAAAATAAAAAGAATGTTATAAAAGGACAGAGAAAAAGTTGAAAATGTAGTTTGTGGAGTCAGAGACATACCAGGGAGATGAAAGACTAAGCTTTGAAGTCCGTCCTTTGTTTGCCATTCACAATAAGGTTCGAACACAACGTAAGAAGGTGAAGCTCTATGTCTAGACTTGGTTTTGCTTGCCATTGGTCTTGATCCCGGTTAGCTTTTGTCTATTCAAGAAAGTGTTCCAAAAACTGTAGCAAAGGTGTGGATATCACATTTAAAGAACACCCTATTAGCCCTTTAATAGGTACTTTTCAAGGGCATCTTTTACTCAAACCTTTCAGATTTCCTCTGAAAAGAATTATTCTTGATTTGTTTGTTGAGTTTTCTTGAGTTTGAAGTTGCTTTAAGTGTTTATTTTGCTATGTTTGGCTGACTTTCTTTTGCATAGGCATACTATATTCCTTTTGCATGCCAAATTTCTGGATTTCCTTACATAATAATTCTTTTTTTCAAACCCAGTTTTCCTCTGATGAGTTGTCTAATGGTAATGCACATTTAAAATAAATGTGAAAACTGTATTTTCAATTTCTATTTGAGGATACGTGAAAACTCATACAGATACAAACGGTACGAACACCATTCTTGTCTAATTGATCACAAGTCTTTAGGTCTTATTCCTCAATGCAAATATACTGTTCTCAATTACCTTTTCTTTTAGGTGTGTTTGCAATGTGGAGCATCAAGTATGTTTATTCTGTTCATTTGTGCTCGGTTATGACAACTTTTTAGGTAATTTGTAGGACAGTTTAGGATTGAACAAGTATAGAATATAGTACTATGTATATAAGATCTCACAACTTGCAAATGAAGTATTTTATTCTACGGAGTACTTTACTGTCATCAAGGTTCTAACCAAAGCAAGCTCAGAACAATTTCAAACTAAACGTTTTGTTCATTTTAAAAATTATACATCGGAATCCTAGGCTTTCTAATTACGAGGATTGATAAGAAGCTAAAATAATGCAGTCTTGCATATAAGTATGAGAAAAGCTAAATGACTAAAAATTAGATATCAGTTACTAATAAATGGACGCTGACTTTTCTATAGTGATTGTTCTTGGAACTGTGGGAAGTGTACCGCCAGTCTAATCTGCGTGATTTTGTCTGGGAAGACAGYACAATGGAAAATCGAATGCCGTGACATCACAACCATGCATTTAAGCTGATTCTGCTGTGCCAATCTCTAGTACTGCTGGTTGGCATGATATGCTCAACCTAATCATTGTATGGAGTCTAACAAAATACAAGCGCTTAGTTCCAGACAAAATGAAGCTTCCCAAACTTTTTCATCTTTAAGCAGAGCTTATTGAATGCCACTTGCTCATTAATTTGTTAATTAGTTTAGCATAGCATCATCATGATTGAAATACAATTTTATTTTATTTTTTAATTGCTTATGTAAGACACTTTGCTCACAAATTTCGTGACAAGAAACAGCTTTTCAAACCAAGGTTCTATTTTGTTTTTGCAAGTTCTACTGTGATTCACTCATTTGATATGTAATAAGAATCATTTTTATTGTTTGCAAAGCTGCAAATGAAGACGGTCACCAATACTGTTTGAATGGCTCTAAATGAGGTTGTTGACTGTCACTCTAGCGGGAATGATTAAGTTCTTAGTAAACGCAAGGTTGTTATTGAATTGCTATTCACTACCCTGTTTGTGACTTTAAACATGAGCATGAAGGAAAGGCGCAAATTTGAAAGGTGAAAGTCCTGATTCCTGAGTATATCAGATAAGTGGCCTGGCTGACCCCATTCCCTTCTGGGTTGCAACCTGTTTGGTATGAATGCGGCGAAATAATTTTGCATGCATAAAGGTCCAGATATTTCGTTAGAAATTAGCAGTTTCTTGTTCGTGAAATTTGGAGAAATCCGTAGAGCTATAATTATAGAAATTCTTGTCTGTAACTGCATTTTCAGGCAGTAAAAGAAATGAAATTTCTCCTTTTTACAGTCAAATGTATTGGATAAAATTCTCAGGCATTTTCAGGCAGATGAATCACAAATGCAATTCAGTCTTTGGCAGCTAAAATCCTTTGGATTAATAATCAAGCTGTAGTATTCAATCCGGAATTGCGTGTGCAAAAGACTAATTTCAATTAATCACGAGACCTTTCTGCAATATAATTCAGTGAGCTTTTACATTTTTGTGCACGACCCAATATAAACATACTATCATGTAACAATATATATACTTTGTGTATATATACAATGTTCAAAGTAGCCCTTAATCTTCCATGTACAAAGAAGAAGAAGTAATGCTATTCGACCCATATTTAGAAGCCACAAATGCTCCTATTGCTACCATTGTCACTGCTGCAATCCCGAATCCCAGAATCACCTTCTTCTTTCCTTGCAGCTTTTGTAAGAAGCTTTCATGCTCAAACAAATGATCACCCTTAGCCTGATCATAAGTACTACCTTTTGGCCCCATTTTATGTTCTGTTTTTGGCTTCTGATCAGGAATGACCTCTTGTCGCGGAGGCTCAGTAGGTGTCGATGTAGGCTGCTGGTCAACTGTTGGAGGTTTAACTTTCTTCGGCATGATAATATGAAGGTGGCCGGTGGTGAACTTAGCCTTAATTTCACCTATGTCACAGCCCTCCAGTATTTTAGTCTCCTTAACAAAACGAGCCCTCCTTGATCCATCTGCATTTGTTGGTCTTTCTCCGCTTACTTTAAGGATTCCATCTTTGTTGACTTGCACCCTCAGTTCTTCTTTTTTGAAGTCTGTATGAGCATATATGTTCGTACAGCAACACGAAAATTGTTCATGGTCAGTATATACTTTATCGGCATGATCGGAATGGATATGCCTAATAATTAATTGCCCATGTTGCTGATATGTATCTACTAGTGTAAATGTGTAATTTATATGCAGCATATACGCAAATCTTTTTTAGCATTAGTAATACTAATAATAATGTAAAAATGCATGATTGATTCCCTAATCATAATGTATGTGAATGCAAAACCTTCAAAAAGATGGAGAAGATGACAAACCAGGGAGATTGAGGATCAAAGTATCAGTAGCGTCCTCTTTCTTATATTCACAATAAGGCTCGAAATCGACGTAAGAAGGCGCAGGAGTAGGATTATTGGTTTTGGTTGCCATTGTTTAGTTTTCCCTTGGTTCTTGGGAATTGGTATATTATTGTTTGAGAAAGGGATGATTGTGTATTGAGAGAAATGGCTCTGATCTTCTTTTATAGGTAATGATAATGATGAGTTGAAAGAGAATATTTAAATTATGAAGATTGAGATTTCCTTTGGCAAAAATATTCCATTGGGGGTTTTCTTTGCCTTATTATGTTGTGGTTGAACCCCCTGTTGTGACTTGTGTGACTTGTGAGGCTAAGGCAATTGTATATTCTTATCTTTGTATATTGTTTTAAGCTTTCTTGAGGCCTAGGCATCAATTTTGCTAATCCTGTGAAAAGTATTCTTTGTAGTATCTTCTTCAAATAAGTCAAGATGCTTTTTTGTGAGTTGTGACTTGATAAGTACTTCCTCCATAATGTTTTAATGGTCACAATTTAACATGAAGTAGAGAAGAAATATATCTAATTATTGTAATTAATACGTTACAGAAAATACTCTTTGATAATACTTTTTTATATGCCCAGCAACTGCACAAGTGTATTAATTTTTATATCATCTTTCATTAGTTATCAATTAGTCTTTTATGCATGCGACGCGTGCGGTTTTTTGACATTCACACAACTGTTCTAGAAATTTGGACGTTGTATGCTTCAAAATGCATTATGAACCTATTGTTATGAAATAGTAAAATAATTTGCTTCCAAAGAGAATAAAATAAAGTTATGAAGTGGAATATATACGAAATCCTAACACAACAACATTTAATAAGTTTATATGATTTTCTTAAAATTAGAATAATTAAATGATATAACAAAATGTGAAAATGTTAGATAAGCACAAACATAAATCTATATATAAATTTCTTGTCAAAAAAAAGTGTATATAAATTAATGTATAAAGAATCCTTAAAAAAAAGGAATTGTTACAGGTACCACGTACCACTAATTCAATTTTTACGCCATTTTCTGTCTAAATATATCTTCTAAGTTCTAACTTTTACTATCTCTCTAGTCATCTCATCTTCTTCTTTTTTCTGCCATCTTTTCCTTCCTTCTCCATCATTAATTTTTCTCTGGCATCAATTCATCAATTCAACTATAATATCATTATTTTGATCTATTGTACCATTCATCAAAATTAGAATTTGTACCATCGATCAATATCAATATCATCAATCTTTCTATTCTTCCTTCATTTTTTTACCAAACTCAGATCTAGTACTTTTTTCTCATCTCACTAAGGCCCTGTTTACTTAAACTTAATTTCAGTTTTGTTCWGTTCAGTTCAGTTTCAAAAAATTCAGTTTTGTTCAATTCTGTTCTGTTCAGTTCAGTTCAGTTTTGGAATTTTCTTCAATTATGTTAATTACTTTCTATTGTATTATTTATTCAGTTCAGTTCAGTTTCAAAAAATTCAGTTTTGTTCAGTTCAGTTCAGTTTTGTTCAGTTCAAGTAAACAGGCCCTAAGTTCTCTCCATTTTTCGTTCATCTTTACCAAAATCAAATCTACTTCATCCCTCCTCATATTTTTTATCAGAGACTTTGAATTGAATTTCTACACATATTTTGAGTATAAAGACATGAAATTTTAAGATTTTGAAAGGATTTTGTCCGGGTAAGCATCTTAGTTATGTTATTTTTTCTGATTATTTGATTTTTTTTCGGAAAATTATGGTTACTGTCAGTCATGTACATCTCCATTTTCACAGTTATCGTAATCCAAATTAAAAGTTTTGGTTTTTTTTTGCGTTTTTTAATCCTAAAATATTTTCTGTTTAAAATTTCGTTGCTTGATTAGTTTTTTTCGTGGATTTTATTTTTCTGGAAAAAAATTGTTAATTTTGTGCTTTTTTAGTTGTTTTTTTCATCTTTTTGAAATCCAAAAAAATTTCAAAGTTGTTATCTCCATTCTAAAATTAGGGATTTTTTCATTTTTTGTTATTTTTACTYTGTGACCCTTTTCAAATTGAAAATTTCTCCTTTTTTTTTACCATCCCTTTTATCATGTTTTGAAGGTGAATTTTATGTATGCTTTTGATTTTTTGAATTACATGCAATTGTTTTTTATATTAAAGTCACTCGATTGGTTTATCCTGTTGATTTATTGAATTTTCTTAGAAGTGTGCTTTGAATTATTATTTTTGTACATTTTTTAAAAACAATCTACTGTTTTCTGTTTTCTTTTCAATTCCAAAGTAAATAAACCGAAAAACATATCAAATTTACTTGAATGTGATGCGTACCTTTATGAAGTCAAGAGTTGAAATGTGGAAATTGTAGTAGTTTTCCCACCGTATGAGAACCGTTGAAGCAAGAAGCAGTGCTATGAAGAACAAAAGTTTTTTTTTAATTTAGTTTAGAGAATTGTTTCTTGTGATGAACTATACTGTAATAGTTTTTTCTTTTTACTAATTAGATTAGAGAAACTTTGTTCTTTTAATTTTTTATTTTGAATAATTCTTGCTTTAGTTTTAATCCTAGATGATTCTGTTCTAGGTTGATTTTTATTTTATTAGGCAATTTTTTTAATTACTCGTACAGTTACTATGATGGAGTTAACCACGAAAGTCAAATCGTAACGTATTGTTGTTGATGGAATCTTTCTTGGRAAGGAAATCAGTGATGCATTTGTGGTGTTTGCTTAGTAATTATGCCATTTCGTTGACAATTGAGGGTAGCTAAGTAATTTTCAAGGGGGACACCATTGCTCCCCCCCTTGGTTTATATAATAGAGATTTGTTCACCCTAATAAGTTTTTTTTGTTTTAAATGAAAATTCCACCTACCATGTTAGTCACATACTAAAATTTTATTTCATTTTATTTAATCTTTAAACTTCAATTCAAATAAAGGACCAGAAACAATTTCGTAAATGAAGTGATGTCATAATTAGGAATGCGACTAGGGCGGGGCGGATTTTGCCTTTCCCATCCCTATCTCTGCCTCAATTTTTCATCCCCACCAGGCCATCCCTATCCCCATTCCCGCCATGGGTACAAATTTCATTCCCATCCTCGCCCCACTAAATCAACTTAAAAAACCATCTCTGCCCCACCACCTACTTGGGTATTCACTCCCACTAAATCCCCGCCTCATACCCACCTAATCCTCGCCCCAAAACCATCTAAAAATAATTTTGCACTAGTTAAAATTTTAATTACTTGCACAAAAATTTAACCTAAAGAAACAACATTTAAAATATAGTTATAAACTTATGATTTTTTAAATATTAATCTATTATAAAGGTAAAATTTAATGTTTAAAGATAAATTATTTAAAATTATATTGTACAAGAGGGGATGAGGCGATTATAGCCTAGAAACCATCCTCATCCCCATCCCCATTCCCATAATGGGTACCATTATAATCCCCATCCCCTCCCCACCACCCACTAAAACGAAACCCATCCCCGCCCCAATCGGGCGGGTCTCCTAGTTGACCCGCCTCACTTGCATCTCTAGTCATAATTAATAATGGAGGAAAAAGTTTACATAAAAAGTTATCATGTGTATATCAACGATGTAAGTGGGGCTGAGCAAAGGTCCAGTCTGGACCTGAAACCGGACTGACCAAGCTATCATTCCAGTCCAGGTTAGAAAATTTTGGGGTGTCCGTTTTTCGTTCCAGACTTCCGGTTCGGTCAAAAATCGAAGTTTTTCGATTCAAACTGGAAGATCGAAATTAATAAAATATATATTTCTTTTTCCAAAAAACTAAACTAAAAAATCTGTGACACAAGTATACAACCAAAACCCAAAACATCACATCTTCACATAATCACATCTCTGTCACCAAAACCCTAAAAAATCCCCTCCTCTTCCACGGTTCCATCCTCCACCCCTCCTCCACGGCTCCACTCGTGGTCACTCCTCCCACGCCTCCACTCGCAGCAGAGTTGCAGCCTCGCAGTCGCTAAGTTCACAGGCTCGAAGCCGCTTCTCTCGTCGACGTCTCATTGAAGCGGCGTACGTAGCAGACCATCAGTACAAACTATTATGTATTCAATATTCAGATCAAGAGTAAATACACCATCGACGCAAAGTCGCAAGTCACAACAACTCACTGCAATGTCTTTCCAAATCTGATTTTGTGCTTTGAATTGAAGAATAATTCAATTATGTGAAGGATTAATTGTATTGGAATTGAAAAATATTTTAATTATATTGAGGTTTTGACCGCTATGACGTGTACTCTATACTTTGAATGTTAGAACTCAGAAATATATGAAGTAATTTGAGTGGTAGGTCTTTTTTTTCAATTGTATTATCTTGTACTGAGTCTACTGACTTCATGAGGACGTGAACTGTAACATGTAATTCTTAATTTCTATTTTTTATTCAGATCCGATCTCGGTCTGGACCGGATTTGATTCAGGTTCGATCCAAGTCCTTAAAAATTTTTAATTTCGGTCTAGCCGATTCTGGTTCGATCCGATCCGATTCTGGACCAATGCTCAGCTCTAGATGTAAGCAAYACTTATTTTAGTTATTAGTTAATTATTTGAAAACTAAGCATTGTTCATAAAATGACAAAAAAAAATTTTGTTGTTGTTGTTGTTGTTGTTGTTGTTGTTGTTGTTGTTGTTGTTGTTGTTGTTGTTGTTGTTGTTGTTGTTGTTGTTCAAGAAAGGTAGCCCAATATACTCTTTACAATAGCCTTGATGCTACTACAAACTCTTTACAATAGCCTTGATGCTACTACAGATTGCAGCCACAGTAGGAACAGAATGATCCCAAAGAGCTTGGTTTCTAGTCCCCCAGATATGGTATAAAACAGCAGCAACAATAAGCCATATGACCTGCTTCCTTGTTTGATTCTCATTGCACCTTCTAGACCCCTGATGAAGTAAATGGGACACACTATTCCAATGCCTAAGGTTCCCTATCCAAGCTCAGATAGAAATCCAGAGAACTTGCTATAAGGACAATGGAAGAAAAGATGATCTGCAGTTTCATCCTCAACATTACAGACACAACATAGAGCATCAGGGCACACACCATATTGGAATAACCTAACTTTCACCTTCAGTCTTTGCAAGGAAAATAACCACAAAAGAAATCTAAGTTTGGACAAGGACAACCTGTTCCAAACCATTGAGTCCCTAAAAACCTTAGCCCCATGATTAACAATTGCCTTATAGGCTCTACTAATGGTGTGGGCAGCACCAGCTTGTGATTGCCATAAGTGAGCATCATATTGTGTGAATTGTGTTTTAGTTTGACATATGTATCTCCATACCCAACTAACATGTTGTGGTGGCTAATAATCCCACCATTGGCCATGTTTGATATACACTTGATGAAGCCACTTCACCCATATATTATCTTTCTTCTCAGCAATGTTCCAAATGTTCTTGCCTATTGCAATTTTGTTACAAAGCTCCAGATTCCTAATACCAAGGCCACTAAATTTCTTAGGAGAGTAAACTGAGCTCCATTTAACACTACCACACCTGCCACCCATTGAATTCTAATGCCACAGATAATCTCTATAGACCTTATGAATTCTATGAATTAATTACGTGCTTAGGCAAAATCATTATCTGAAGCCAATAAGTACATATGATCATAAGAATAGAGTTCACCAGTTGAAGCCTCTCAGCACAGGAGAGGTTTCTAGATTGCCAGGCTCTAATTCTGCAAACCATTCTTTCTACCAACTAATCATAATCAACCGAGGATGTGACTTATAGGAACTCCGATCCAATGTATTTTTTAAATTTTTTTACTACTTAAGACTTTACCTTAACTTTTAAGAAAGTGAGAAATAATTCAAGTGGTTAAAACTTTCTTTTTTGTTCAAGGATATCTTAGGATAAAAAAAATAATGACAAAAAATTACCACATTTGATTTATTTATTTTTCACGAGAAAGTTTCACATTTTGCCATTTTTTTCAAACAAAGAGCTACGTAGGACCCACTTTCATTAGTGTTTTTAAAGTTCATATAATCAAAATGAGAATTTCTATTCATTTGGAGTCATTAGTTGATTTAATCACACATGACTAGTTTTGTTAGTTCATTGTTTGTAGTGTTTAAATTAAGATCTCACAATATTCCTACATATATCACATCACTCAAGTTGTATATGTTTCTATTTTATATAATGTACTCCGTACTAAAATAGAATTTACATAATGAAAACTTTTAAAAGGAAAAGTGGTGCAGTGTCTATTCATTAAACATAATGATGTCATCTACACAAAGCTTATGTGCTCTTCTTCCTCAGTTACGCACGTGAAAAAAACCTTAAACAAGAAGAGCCACAAGGACGGAGATGAAAATTGGTGACAGGATCTCGTGGAATCTAGTGGGGAGCTCTTACCAACTAAACTATCATTCATTCTCACAATCAATCGAATTACTCATAGATAATCTAAGTACAAAACTTTATCGTTGAGTATTAAGAATTTTTCTTATTCAAGGTACTCTATTAGAGACAATTTAGAATTTAGGTAACCTTTGTAGTCCATATGTACTCAATGCTTTCTCGTCTAATTAAGAAATGATATGGTTTAGAGGGTGTTGCGCTGCTTGAATTTGCACATATAACTTAGCTAAAAACCTTTAGATTTGTCGATAATCGGAAATAACTGTCATATGTGGCTAGCTAGCCACACCCATTTTAAGGTGTGACCAACAAAAATATAATTTAACCATTAAAATCCACTCTCTTATTTTTCATTTTCTTCTTTATTTTTTAACACTTTGTTCTCCAAACTCTCACTTTCATCATCTTCCTTAATGGAACACCTTGGATTTCTCTCTCATGTATGATTTTTATGGTGTTTTCTCTCTCCTTAACATCTATTTAAAAAGAAACTGAGAATGATTTCAATTTCAATTTCAATCTTTGATTCTTTGAGTTACTTCTAGTTGTTATCAATTACATTTTCTTTTATTATCAGTTACTTTATAAAAAATTGTTTTACTTTTTCCATCATTTTTAATTACTTATTGAAAATTTTATTTTGCTTTGTTTCTTTTATGAATAGTTGTTTTTCCTTTGTTTTTAATTACTTTTCATTCTCCTCTTTTCAGTTACTTTTTGAAATTTTCGTTTTGCTTTGTTGAAAGTGCAAGAGATACTCAAGAGGGGGATGTGTGAATTGAGTATTCGTCAAGTGTTGCAAATTTTTCGATTGATTATGAGAACAATTAGGGAATAGTTCTGTATGCAGCGAAATATAAATAAGGAAAATTTGTCCAAAACTACCTTAGTTACACTGATTTTTGCGAACAACTACCTAGGTTAGAACTTCCTCGTCAAAATTACCTAAATTTTCAAATTCTTTGTTGACCGCTACGTGATTTTAATCTCCGGCATTGACCTTCATTTTCCGACCAATAAAATACACATGTCACTCACATGGTTATTCCTCTTTTTTGTATTTTTCTACGCACTTCTCAAAACACAGCAAAAACCTCAACCTCAATAACAAAACCAGACCATTCATGCAATACCTTAATCATTACTATTCGATTATCTTTTCCGAACTCCGCTCAATTCTCCCAATTTTCACATTCAATCAATAGCTTTCCCAATTTGTAAACCCTAATTTCATTCCTTCATCATCTCAATACAAATTCTCAAATGAAGGCAACAGCAGAAGACTTTACTCTGCTTCACAAAATCTAGTCGCCACGCCTCGAAGTCGTCGGCTTAGAGAAATGTGCATTACCACCGCACTCCATCCATGAAGCCCGAGGGTGGCTCGCCTAGGCCTGGTGTCGTTGTGAAGGGGAAGATTGGATTGAAGGTGGCGGTGATGTGGTCGTTGCTAGTGATGGAAATGAAGTCGAGGGCGAGCAAACGGATGATGTGGTGGTGATTGGTGAAAGCGGTGAAAGTGAAGGTTGTGTTGATGAATTGAAGGGATTGGATAAATTTAAGGAGAGATGAATGGAGATAAAGATGAAGAAGATGATGATGAGAAGAAGCCTACTTTAATTGAGGAATTTTTCTAAAATTCTTAATTTTGTTTTAGTTTTTTCAAAGAGAATGTAATGAAATGAATAGGTAGTAATCTTGAGTTGTTGTTGTTCTCACTCTTCTCAGTAGTAATCTTTGTATGTTTTTGCAGAGTATAAAAATAATCCTATAAATTCTTACAGTAAAGTAGTAATGGAAGGAAAAGGGAGAGATGCGCAGAAAAAGACAAAAGAGAAGAATCATGTGAGTGGAACATGCACTTTATTGGTCAAAAAATGAAGGTCAACGCTGGAGATTAAAATCAGGTAGCGGTCAACAAAGAATTTGAAATTTTAGGTAGTTTTGACGAAGAAATTTTAACCTAGGTAGTTGTTCGCAAAAACCAGTGTAACTAAGGTAGTTTTGGACAAATTTTCCTATAAATAAACAACACAAGGATTTAATGAGGTTCGACTTCAAATAAATCTACGTCATCCACTCACTCCAACTTTTTTTATTAATCAACTTAGAAGAAGAAAATTATTACACTCAATTACGCAATGCACCTGTGCATGAGATAATTCCCCTACTCCCAACTATGGATGTTCACTCAACTGCTAACTCCAGTTTAGTGAAGCGGTTCCCTGAACTACTTACCCAACAACTTGACCTATCAACCTGTTGAATTACAAAAACTTTTCTCTCAAAGAAAATAGCCTAAATTGCTAAATAGAGAGTATTGTAAGCTCAATATTAGGGTATTGTTAGGCTCTTACGAGAGAGAGAGTATGCCCTTTAGTTTGGGGTTTTCAATATGTGCGCAAAAAGGCATATCGATCTTAATGCACGAAAATTCTTTTAATAAGACTTGAGTATTGGAAATCAAAAATATATTTCGAAGAATATATTTTCCTTGATTGTTTGATACAAAGCGGAAAATATATCCTCTTGATATTATTTGCATGCAAATAATATCAAATAAATATATTCTTGATCCCTATACCATATTCAAAGATTCTCCTGCAATCAAATATACAACTATGATCTTTTCAAAAACATTTTATGCGGAAATATAAACTTTCTTAAAATAAGGTTGTATGAAGTAAACACTTGCAGACTAGTCTAGACCTGTTCCCAAACTAGTTCCAATCAGCTGTGTTTACTTTAGTTGTATATGCCAAGGAACCGAGATTCCTTGTCATCCACAACTAACTCTTCTCTCTTGTTTTTCACCAGTATAGTGCATCAAATCTTATATCATTTACGTTACATCAACACCTAAAACTTTACAACTCTTGAAGATGGTTTGCATGCAACTCAAGGACTTCGGCTTCAATAGCTTTGTCTTGTCTCCATTGAACTTTATCCGCATTAACCTGAGTTAAGATAACACATAACAAAGCATATAATAGGATAGTTCAATACTCAGGTTTTTCATCATTCAAAACCAAAACCAAGTGACTCAACAAATTCCCCCTTTTTGATGATGGCAGTCCATGAAGTTCCCCCCTGAAAATAACAACTATATATTAGTAGGATATGTAACTTCAAAGCCTTTTAAGATATGTCACCTCTAAGAAGGCATGAAACTTGTTCCAGTTTCTACCTAGCACACAAGATATAGCACATAATATGTTTTCATGGATCAAAACTTTATCCTGCTTCCCCCTTTTAGCATCATGAAAATAAAGCAAAGAAACAAATAAGAAAGAACTAACACAAGTTGGTAGATAAACTACTGATTGCATTAAGTCAAGCTAATTAGGTAGCTCAAACAACATTTTAGAGATTGGTGATGATGCTATCGATAGTTCCTGCAAAAGTACCAAAAGCTAATAGTCCTAATTAATAGTTATTATAGATTAGTAACAAACCAAATTATAAAATAAGAATGTCTTTGTAATTTGGGAAAGGGGAAACCATAATAGAGGGTTTAGCAGAAAATATAGATGAGCAAAAGAAATAAGCAAATTAATCAACTCCAAAATCATGTTCAGTCTCATCCTCTTTCTCCTCCTCAAGTGTCTCCGAAGCATCTTCTTCTTTTATCTTATTCTATTCTTCTTACTCCTCAGAAGCAAATTCTTCTTTATCCTCTTCAACAACAGTAGAGTGTGATGACCCCTCCTTTTCATCAAAATCCTCCATAGACTTTATCCCATCAAGGTCAAGTTTTTCCACAACCCTCTTGTAGGATTCCTTAAATGCCGAGCATAAAGACGTAACATTGTTCATCATCTCCTACATCATCTTATTCTACTCGCTTAGCTACTGAACCAAAGTATATATATGTGGCTTGAACTAATTCAAGTGTCCTTGTTGCAGTTAAATCACCCTTAAATGTATCATTCATCTTAAGAACATCACCTGCATAAGACATTCCTTTCTGACCTATTATTTAGTTTGTAAAGATGAGACATGGTGCCATAGTCTCCCACCATACGAACTTTCCAATGATTGAATAGTATGGTTAGCCATCCTCCATAGGGCGGCGCATAGTTGGCTTTCTCGACACAACAGATCATATGGCCAAGTATCATCGTTGGGAATTTGGCTGAAATGTGTTCAATGAGGCTATAAATGAGAAAACTGTTCGTCAACCTAACACTCATGTGGTCTTGTGCACTAGGAAACAAAATCTTTGAGGATATTGTATGGAAAATCCTTATGATTTTCTCCTTGAGCTGACCAAAGGTTTATCCCTACTTAGTATCTAGCGGACTAGTAAACAACTAACCTGGTTTGGATCTATTATACTGTGACACCCTTATACTTAGGCCAACTCTCCCTTGAGTACACATCAAGCCCCTTGTTAGGAATTTTTAGAATGTTTGCCAACTTTTTCACATAAACATTAATAGGAATGCCCTTAATAAATGAAAAATACGACCCATCCTCCTTAGTATGCAGGTTCTCATAAAACTCTTGAGCTAATAGAATGAAAACATCTAACTCCTTAGCAAACAAAACATACCATTTCTGAAAAGCTAAGGCATCTCCAACCTCATGCAAAAACTTCTAATCAACCCAATTTTCAGACACTGGAAATCCAAATAACACAGACCTATCATTTAAGTTATATAAAGCCTTAGGGATAGGAACAATTGTCTTACTTTTCTTAGGTTTAACCCCCTTCGTAGATGTTGTTGCAGGTTGTTTCCTCTTTTTGTCTGTTGTGGACTAGTCTGTTATTAGATTTGTGTATGTTTCCTTGGCCTTGGATACCTATGCACCTTTTATCGCAACTTGCTTCACCCGTGGACTCTTAGCAACTTTAGCCCTTTTAACCCCTTGAACCCTTACTACCTTCACTTCCTCCTTTTTCGAACTTTTCTCAACCAGTTTAGGAGTGGTTTTGGGTGTTGAAATTTTGGATTTTGTAGTTGTGGCCTTGGGTTTAGTTATGTATCACAATTTCCTCTAACAAATTAGAGTGTTGGGGTAGGTTCTTTCACTAGAATGCTTACTAATGATGATAATGATGAACATTTGTCTGAATTCATATCTCAAACTTCATCTGAAATACAACATGATCAGTCAATGGATGGAGAACATGCTTCAAAATAATGTAGATCACTTTGGATTTGAGGATGTTGGGGTAGATAGTGATGCTTATGAGGATGAAGGGGCGAATGATGGGCACGACAAAGTAGTTCCATTGTCTACTCAATCACAAACCTTCAATGTAATCCCATAACTTAATCCTAGAGCAATTGAAGGATGTCATGAAGTCTTACTCGATTTCTAGAAACCAAATGTTTCGTGTTTCAGAAGTCAAGACAACAAAGTGTGCCATCGAGTATAAGAGGAAGACCACTCACAATTATTCTCAGAGGCAAAGGTAGGGGTGACAAGGGGTCAAATGTCACCGAAAAGCGTCGCTAAATTTATAAAATAAATCGCAAAATGGACACAGTCGGTCGCCAAATTGACATTAGCGGTCGCAAAGCGAGAAAAAATTGGACAATTAACTGCAATATGGTAGCTTACTAGTTTATCAAATAGGTGACTTCTATCCTGAATTAAATCACTATTCAAATTCAAGCAAGCATAATCACTGCGGTTTGGGAGTGAATTAGATTATTATAAACTATAAAGGCACCCCTCTAAAAGTTGGCGTCCCTTTTTGGTATTTTGAGTTTTATATTTTTGCATTGGAAGCCCTTCATCAATCTTATCGAGTCATATGATTTCATTGTTTCCTAGATGTATTGTTTCATTGTTTATAAGCAAAAGTAGTAAATTTCAAAATTGCGTATTTCCACCTACAAGTTTAACTGTTATCACCATTTTAAAGCTTGACATATGTAAACTATTTTATTCTAAGTGTTACATAATGTAGAATTGCATATAGTAACTCTTATTGAACACAAACTAAAAATTTAGAGTCCCTAACTTGTAATTATTTGGAAAGAACCTTAAATTTTAAGTATTACATTAAACAATTTTTTTTACAATACTTTTTGTTTTAAAGATTTTATCCGAATGTCTGATGTCCATATTTCGTCACCCTAGTTTGTAATTCCTGGCTTCGCCACTGATTATTTTTAGCGATTACATGCTGTTAAAGATTTGTTTCATCCTATATTTAGAATTATGAGGTATAATAGTCCTCATGCAAGCAATTGTGTTGTTGACCTCCTTTCCACTCCATTTCTCTTCTGGAATCATGAATTCCAAAGGCACCAAGGGACTACGATTTATCAAGTAAGTCACAGCATTAACTGCATCCGCCCAAAAGCATTTAGGTAGACCGTACCCACATACAACCTCATACACCTTGCCCTTTCAAGAAGTGTCTTATTCATCTACTGAACGACCCTATTTTGGCGAGGTTTGCCAGGAATCGTCCTCTTTAAAATAATGCCATTCTCTTTACAAATATCCTTGTTAGCTTGCAACTCATACTCACCTCCATTATCGGACTTGATTGCCTTGATCTTCCGCCCCAAAGCAATCTCAACTTCCGCCTTCCAAGTCTTGAACTTTTCATTCACCTCAGACTTGTGCTTCATGAAGTAAACCCATACTTTCCTTGTTGAGTCATCAATGAAGGTGACAAAATAGTGAGAACCACCAAGGGATTTAATGGGATATGGGCCCCATAGTCCGTGTGCACAAGTTCTAGCTTCTCCTTCTTTAAGGACCACTTAGTTTTTGTGCTGTCTCTTATACACATCTAGATGTGTATAAGAGACAGCCTCCATTATCGGACTTGATTGCCTTGATCTTCTGCCCCGAAGCATTCTCAACCTCCGCCTTCCAAGTCTTGAATTTTTCATTCACCTCAGACTTGTGCTTCATGAAGGAAGCCATACTATCCTAGTTGAGTCAACAACAAAGGTAACAAAATAGTGAGAACCACCAAGGGATTTAATGGGATATGGGCCCCATACGTCCATGTGCACTAGTTCTAGCTTCTCCTTCTTCAAGGACCATTTGGTTTTTGTGAAAGAAACCTTCTTCTGCTTCCTGAAACACATGTTTTACAAAATTCCATGTCGACTGATTTCAACCCCGAAAACTTACCATTTGAAGCTAGCAATCGCATCCCTTTCTCTCTGATATGACCAACTGAGTATGCCATAGCTTAGAGTCACATCCTGCAGTCGTAGACACCATGTTATTACACCTTAAGGTAGTGTACAAGGTTCCATTTTTAGTGCCCTAAGCAACCACCATGGCCTCCTTTGACACCTTCCAACTTCCCTCACAAAACATGACCCTTTAATTGCTTAAGCCTAACTGACCCACCGAAATCAGATTTTTCCTTAACCCGAGAATGTACCTTACATCTTCAAGCTTCCATGAATTCCCACTTGAAGTGTTTATCATAACATTACCCTTCTCCTCAATATCCAACAAATTACCATCCGCAAGATATACCTCTCCAAAGCTTCCGCCCTTAAAGTTTTGAAAACACTCCTTGCACGAAGAAGAATGAAATGATGCACCCAAATCAAGTATCTAGTTCTCAACTAGACTATTCACGCTTAGAACCAAGGCATCCCCGATATCCTCGCTCGAAGCCYCACTAACCGATGAACTCGCATCATTGCCGTTTTGTTGCCCTAAGCCTCCCTTCTTCTTGGGATTTGGACATTCCCGTTTGGTATATCCCTTTGTACCACAATTCCAACAAACAATTCCAGATTTTCCTTTCGATTTACTCCACCCTCTACTCTTCGATCTACCCCTTGAGTTTCCCTTTGCTTGACTTCCTCGTCCTCCTTCAGTAGAATAGGCACTGCTTGACAACTCATCTGACTCTTTTCTTCTCAAGCTTTCACTTAGGATCAAGTATCTAACGTCATCATGCTTCAACTTTTCTTTCCCCGAAGAGTTACTTATAGCGGAAACCACCATATCGCATGACCTAAGTAACGAAGAAAGAAAAATCAAGGCTTTCACCTCATCCTCAAACCTGATATCGACCGATGATAGTTGGGACAAAATCGACTAATCTCATTTATTTGTTCGGAGGCTGAACCACCGTCATTCATTCGGACCTCAAACAAACGACACATTAAAAACACCTTATTAATGGTCGAGGGGTTTTCATACATATTCGACAATGTTTGAAGCACTTCCTCCTTCGTTGTTATATCCTTGACCCCATAAGCAACGCTCTTGTTTAAAGTCAACCTAATCACTCTAATTGCTTGTCTATCTAGCACTCTCCAATCCTCCTTCTTCATACTTGTCTGGCCTCTTACCATCTAGAGGTAAATGTAGACCCTTTTGATACAAATAATCCTCTATTTGCATTTTCCAAAAGCCAAAGTCCTTCCCATCAAACTTCTCAATTTTCAACTTACTATATTCCATGTTTAGTTTTAGGTTTTAAACAAACAAGGTCTCAAAATTATAAAGCAATAATTCAAACCTCAAACACCTAAAACACCAAACTTGAGATCTCCAATCACAAACTACTAATTAAGCTAAAATCTAGCTACAAACCACCAAAGACGACACTCTGGCTTTGATACTAATTGTCGCGGCAAAAACGAGCTAATATAAGTTTGTAATCAACCTATAACTCAAGCTAAACATACATGCAAGTGCTATCAACTAACAAGATAGAAAGGAAAAACAAGATCCAAAGCATATGAAGTAATTGAAGAGTAAAAGAAGATAGAATTACCGTGGGAAACCCGAGAACTGAGAGAAAAACCCACCCTTACACTATGATTAATATTGATGAAGAATCCAACAAATACAACGAGCTTCAATTACCTACAATTGCAAAGCTTCACTCTAATCCTATGCTTAAACTAAGTGTTTTGAGGTTTAGAGATGATTTTGAGACTTGTTACAATGTTTATGTAATGTGGTCTTAGAAGAAATGAAGGAGAAAGAAGCCCTTTTATAATCCCACTGCTTAAACGCAAAACAAGGTTAACTAGTTGCAGGGGAGGCGCGCTGGGCACCCAAGCTCTAGAATAGAACTTCAAAGTTATTGGATAGGCGCGCTAGGTGCCCTAGGTGGCGCATTGGGCGCCTATCTTGTAGACCTGCAACTTGTTTCTTTGCTTCTTAGCTTCCTATAGTACGACCAGCGCCTCGTTAGGGTCCCTTAGCACCTAGAGCACATCAAAACCTTCACCATATCCACACTCACTTCAACCTTTCGACCTCTCCTAAGTTCTTCTTACTTCTTAATGGCTCTCCCACTTCTCTTATTCCTTTTCAAAGAGGGCTCAAGCAAGATGACCCACTTTCTCCCCTCTTATTCACTATCTGTATGGAATACTATTCTAGGGTTCTTAAAAATGTTACCATGCTTCCTGTCTTCAAATTTCACCCTAGATGCAAATCTATTGGTCTTAACCATCTGGCTTTTGCGGATGACATTTGATCTTCTCAAAAGAGGATTTTGACTCCACTTGTATGCTTCTCAGTGGGCGGCATGACCTTATTCTCTAACTCTTTTGAGTTGTAGATTAACAATAGTAAGTCTGAAGTATATTCCACTGGTAAGCATCAGTAGGACATTTCTAGATTCCAAGCATTTCTGGTTTCAAACAGGGTTTTCTACCTTTTAAGTACCTTGGGTACCTATTAGCCATGTGAAACTGAAAGCTCATGAGTGTAATATGCTCATTGACAAAATGTGCCTAAGGATCAAAACATGGAGCAACGGACACTTGTTTTATGTAAGAAGACTAACTATTGTTAATTTTGTCCTCATGGTTATTTGCTCTTATTGTGCCAATTTTTATCCTCCCAAAGCAGGTGATCACAAAATCAATTCCATTTGCAGAGCTGTTTTATGGTATGGTAGCTACTTATCCAACAAGATTCKTCCTGTTGCTTGGGCTGATGTCTGCATGGAAAAGTCAATGGGGCCTTGGGATTAGAAACCTTGAAGCTTAGAACAAAGCTGCTGTGTGCAAGCATATTTGGGCCATTGCACACAAAAAAGAAAACTTGTGGCCTGGTGTAGACACCTAAATGTGTCTCCCCAAATGAGTAATCGATGATGAAATATACCACGTTTCGTGATTGATTCAATTCCGAAAAGGCGRAGCTGAACTCGTAGAAATTTCAAATATGTGAATTCACACTCGAAATCGTGAGGCGAAGGTCAATCAAGAGGCCAAAAGAATTTTCTTTAATCATTTTCTATTTTTTCGGAATTTTCTGTTAACTATAAGATTTTTTAAAATAATTTACACTGGCGATTCTCATGATTTCTATTTTTCATCATATTCCTCACATTTTTCTGAGTTCGCCAGTATTTTTAGATTATTTTTCTGATTTTTCTATGATTTTCTATGAATTTTGCAATATTTACAAAACATCAAAATACGCAGAATACGCAGAAAATACGTAAATAATCAGAAAAGATACGTGGAATGTTCCAGAATCTCCTAGAAGTATACTTTCTTGCAGAAGGGGACGTCTAGAATAATCCACAATCTCAGAAAATTGAGATGTTTGGCAAAAATTTATTCCGAATCAAAATATTTTCGTTTTTTGGAAAAATACTAGAAGCGTATATACGCAGAGGCCTGCGTATATACGCTCCTAGGAGCGTATATATGCAGCTCCCTGCGTATATACGCTCGTTTTTTCCCTCTTCGTGCCTATAAATACCCTTTGCCTCACGACTTTTGGGGGGACTTTTTGGACGAACCCTTGGGAGAATTTTCACGATTCAACACTTCACGGCACGATTTCACAACTTCAAAAACTCTCACATAGCCTCTTGTCCCATACACATACACATTCAAATACGAGTCTCGCGCCCCTTTTCGAATCGATTTGACGAACGAAATCAAGGTATAACTCTGAGATTACTCACCTAAGACATCTCTTTTTGACTCTTTTTAATTCCTTTTGACACTTTTAATTTGACTAATTATTATTACGAGTTTCAATAACACAATGTAGAAACCAACTCTTGAATCATCTCATGTAAATATGTAGGATTGTTTTTCACGTTTTCAAATTCATTTATCATCATCTTGTCACAATTTATTATTATGCATATTGTTATTGTCAATACTAACGCGTTTACTTGTCTCGATTAGCAATTCAATCAAAGGGCGTTTCCTTTTAGTTTTACTCTAACAATTTGCTTATTCGCAGTGACAAGGTGAGAAGGACACACATGTATATTATCATGCTTACTAACCTTTGTTTTTTCATGTTTCGTTTGTACATATTCTATCACACTTGTACATATTGCTTAATCAAGACCGGAATTCAATTGCTTGTCACATTAAAGTCAGATAATCATGGACGACCGGTTTTATAGGTACCTTATTAATATTGACTAACAATCAAGTGATCGCCTTATCCATGGTAGAAGTCATTGTTTGTACATAATAGCAACCCACCTAGTAATATTAGGTTAGTGCGCTCTCAAGATCAAATCGATAAGTTTTCTTGAATTCAATTGTTATGACTTATGGAACTACAATGAGACCGAGTAGAGGCCGCTACATGCGGGCGGATTAGGTTACTGATTCAATCCGTACCATGTCCCCGAACCCACACTTTGGTTACTGGACCTATTTGTGGGGCCACTAGTTTGGCACCAATGTTTCGGGCGTCCGTGAATAACCTATATAGGCACAGTGGCGATCCCCTTGACTCGACAACGCACCCCAACGCATTCACATGCGGATTCCATGGCTCAATCCCATGACACTGAAGCTGAGGTCAACCCCTTGAGGGGGGTGAAGCCCTACACCTGGTGAGATGGGTCCACTCCATCTATATCAAGGATCAAAATTAGGAGACCTATCAGGCTCCTTCTTCTACTAGTTGGGTATGGAAGTGTTTGTGCAACATTAAACAAGAGATTGGAAGTTGTCTTGACATTATTAGAGGGAAGTTCAGTGTCCAAAAACTCTATACTACCTTGTTAGAACAAAGGGAGAAAGCTCATTGGGCCAAAATTGTATGGCACAGATACTTTGACCCTAAACATAGGCTAATTTGTTGGCTAGCAATGAAGGGAAGGCTCCTCACTTGAGACAGGTTAATAAAATTTGGCATATGTACTGACACTTTCAGCCTCTTGTGTGAGCACTATGACGAATCACACCAACACCCATTTTTTTTAGTGCAACATTAGTCAATAATGTCTTAACCAGGTAAGAAGCTAGCTTAGTCTTAAGGGAACCTCAATGCATCTCACATAAACTATCTCTTGGATCTCAGGGAACTGCCAGCACAGTTCCTTTAAGAAGGTTGCCTATTATGCTATTGTTCTAGCCTGTGACTATACTTTGTAGTGTGCCAGAATTGGCAAATTTTGAAACCATTGCACTTAATGTACAAATAGTTGTAGCTCATATTAAACTAAGGCTAGCAATCTCATCCGCTCTTATTGGATCTCCGATCCACCCGACCCTAAAAATGGACGAAAACTCGAAAAAACATGGATGATGGATGGATGACGGATGAAATGGAGGATGGATGGGTTGGATATGGATGAGCATACATCCGATCCATCACCCGACCCACAATATCCACATACATTTTATTATTATACCAATAAAAATTTATATACTATATAATCAAAAGAAGGTATTCAAATATATATTTTTCTATCAAATTTTAACTACTAATTATGAGTAATGGCTTTTGTGTTTTCATAAAATTATTTTTTTGTATTTTCTTTACTATATTAATTAGGATATATTTATGCATTATTTATTTATATGTATACAAACCCATTGAAAATCCGATCCACCCGACTCATTCGCGGATGACGGATGGGTTGGATATGGATTGTAATGGGAATGGATGATGGATGGATTGGATGATGGATTAACCCCTAATGGATGGAGGCGGATTGAGCCCCACCCGATCCATCTCTGATCCATTGTCACCTCTATATTAAACGTACTGTAAAAAATAAAATTTCACAGGTTATAGGAAGTAAAGTCAGTATACAAGATAGGAATTGGTTTGAAACTTTGTAATTAGTTTTTGAGGCCGTTGGCTCTCTATTGGTTTACTTAGGTCCCCTTCCTGAGCTTAGGTTGGAATTTGGTTTTGTCTTGAAATATATTTTTATCTTTTTTCCTTGCAAAAAAAATTATTTTTAAGGGTGCATTGGACACGAAGAAGTGCTAATTGTGGTGTTAAACCTACCTTTTTAGGATCTGTTATGGCCCTAACTCTCTCGATTTATCTTGTATGTTGGAAGGAGTGTCTTATCATCGACTGTCTTGGGCTAGGGACAAATGTAGTTATCTACATGTTCCATCTCTTGGGAGAAATTTTTTGTCGTCTTCTCTGAACAGTTGTCACCCCTTGACTAGACTCCTCTTTCTCTCCCTTTTCCTCCTTTCTTATCTCTTTCATTTTTATTGTGGTTGTTTTGATGGTTGGCTTGACCAGGGGCCTGGTTGGCCAAGGTTGGCCACAACCACCGCCCCTTGTCAATGGGCTACCTTTTCTCGTACTCCTTACTCGGTTGCAGTCGCCATCATCTCTATGTAGTTTTGGCCTCCTTCGCGATATCTGCAGTTCGATCACCTTTCAAGGGTCTTTCTCCTGGTACGGATCTTCAATTCTAGGTTTGGGTTTTTTTTCGATCCTGTGAAACTTCGATTGGATTCTATCACTTTTTGGGCTTCAGGATTTGGCTTCATTGCTGCTATCAATGTTTGAACAAGGATGATTTTGATCTGGCATTTGGTGGGGTGTTCGATTGTTCTATCTGTGCTAAGTTGGAGTTTTCTTTCTGCTTTGGTGTGTTTTTTTTTTTTTTATATTTGTGTGTTAGTGTGTGATTTTGATACCCTTTTTCATAAATAAGTTTTTTTTGTTTTCATGGGTATTGTGTATTGGGTTTCATTGTTAGTGAAAATCCTACTGCGTCAATTCAATTTTTGGGTAAATTAATTGTCTCTACAAGTATTGTCATCCAATTAACTTTACTTCCTTTATTATGTTGAATTCGTGCGAACTCATAGAAGGTATTGCTTCAGATGAATATTTTCTTTAAGGCTTTTTTTTTATCAAAATTTTGATCAATCGTATGATGTATTTAGTTTCTTGGGCTGGTGTATTTGCATTTGTCAATTAGCTTCTTTGGATTTTGATTGTAAGTACCGTTTGCCCTTTCTCTATTAATGAATTCTTTGTTTTCTCATCAAAAAAAAGTACAATGAACATGATTATAAAATGAAAGAACAAAAAAAATGTACTAATACTAGTGAACAACCTCAAGACCACCACAGAACAAGTATCCTCTTGTTGAACACAAACAAAATCGTAAAACATAAACCCAATCATAGAACACATTCAATGTATAGAAACGACAAAAATTAATTTTTAATTAAAAGGAGCATATCTCGACTTGCAATATCAATCACAAACTCCATGAAATCCTTAAGCCATTGAAGTTCACTTACAACATTAGAACCTAAACTTGCAATACTATGGGCGAAAACATTGCCCTTCCTTTAACATAACAAAAACTACAAAAATTAAAACAAGAAGCAAGAAATAAAATATCACTAAGTACTAAACCAAGAGCATTATTAGGAAATTACTTTATACACAACTTTTGTATTGCTACCAAATTATCAGAACCACAATCAAGCTTCGATACCCGCATTCATAAGTAGATAGAATGCTGTAATACATGCCTCTAGCCTCCTCAAACTCAGCCCCGAACCATCCCTCTACCACCCTCATACCAGCAGCAGCCAACTCTCCTTCACTGTCCCTAACACACAAACCAAGATAAGCCTTATTACCCTTCATAGTTGCGTCCGAATTAAGCTTCCAAATCCCCGACAGTGGCGGTTTCCAAACACACGAAACATTCTGACCAACTTGTGCACCCTGCCCCTCCTCATTTGCAACAACGAAATCTTCCAAAAAACGCTAGGCACGAGCACTCAAGGATATCCAATTATACTCCAATCTTGCAAATCAACGCTTATTTCTAATATTCCAAATCGCCCACAACATAGCAACAAAATGACCCAACCACACCTTACCTTCAACCGAAATAATCTAACTCACAAACTCAGAAATATTGTAGTATTTATTATCTAATAGCTCCACATCCAAACCACTATTCAACCAAATTTCCTCTACCACGGGACACTCCAAAGGTCATGAACATCCATCTCTTCAATAGCCCCACACGCACTACAAAAACAAACTGTCCCTAGATTCTTCAATTCAACTCAAATTCACAACGATGGGGAAACCCCGAACACAAACTCGCCAAAAAAATAGTTTAATACGAGGATGAATTTTTAAAAACCAAATAGACCTCTGAGTAAGCCAATGTCATGAGAACTAACTCCCCATATCAGCTTTTCCTTGTACCCATAATAAAATGGTACGTGGACTTAACACTAAACCCACCATTCGAAGTATAGTGCCAAACCAGTCTGTCAGCGTGAGAATACACCCCTAAAGGAATATTAAACACTTATTCCACATCCAATGATAGCAACATACACGTGCTCCAATTCATCTCTCAGTCGAGAACGATTTGTTCTCATTAATAAAATGACTTACCTTAAGCTCGAGATCATGTACACAAACGGAGGAATTCACCTTAAAGCTCCTAGGACGAGGGAGCCATATGTCCTTCCGCACATTAACACTAGCTCCGTTCCCAATTAACCACCGAGTACACCCCCCCCCCCCCCCCCCCCCCCCCCCAGAGCCGCCTACACAGTATTATTGTCAGTTATTGCGAGTTCATTGCAAAAAACACAACAACAAAGAAATTTCCGTGCATGCAAAAAAACAAGGTGGGTTGTTTAACAAACCCACTCCGATTCACTTAGCCCAGCCCAAACCCACTCGCCCTGCATCACCTCCACCCACGCCCCCCCCCCCCCGAATAACCCACCACACACCAAAAATACTTCTCCAAGTATAGCTTTGACGATGTCCCAAAGAAGCTCCATGATATTACCAGAAGGAAAATACTCGGCCTTTAAAACTGAAAAAAGAAAAGAATCATTTTTATTCAAAAGTCTTCGGAACTACTTAGCGAGCATGGCATTATTTAAAGCCTCAATATCTCTAAAAACCAATCCCCCATTCCGACTTACTATCACAAAGTGTTTTCCAACTAGTTTAAAAAATCCTCTTCTTAACTTTATCAGCCCACCAAAACTTCCTTATTGCATAACATATTTGATTACATAACTCCTTAGGGAACTTAAAGACACTCATTGCATAAGTAGGGATTGCTTAGGCCACTACTTTAATGAGCACTTCCCTACCCGACCAAGAAAGAAGATTATTTCCCCAACTTCGAAGTCGATTACCAAATACGATCTTTAATAGAAAGAAAAAGCTTCATTTTAGATCTACCCACATAAGTGGAAAGACCCAAATATTTATCAAAAGACGAAACCTCTTTAACCCCCAAGTCACCTTTAATCCCCGACTTAACTTCATCCCTCATTCCTCTACTAAACATCACCTTCGTTTTATGAAAATCAACCTTTTACCCCAACACCTTCCCAAGCTCATCCAACAAAGCCTTCAACAACCTAACCTCCTCCAATCTCGCCTTTAAGAAGAACAAAGCATCATCGACAAACAAAAGATAAGAAATAGATCGATGTAGCACATTACTCACCTTATAACCAGAACTCTCCCCCTTACCTATCACCTTAGACACCATACAAGACTCTCCATAAAAAATAGAAAAAGGTATGGAGACAAAGGATCTCCTTGTCGCAACCCCTTAGAAGGCGTAACAAAACCATACACCCCACCATTAAATGAAAGACTAACAAATAAGTGATAGTACAAACACACTTCATAAAAAGACTAACCCACCCCTCATTAAAACCCAAGCGGAGCAAAACACTTTCAAGAAAATTCCATTCCACATGATTATAAGCCTTACTAAGTCAAGCTTCAATGCAAGACTACCATTAGACAAGGAACAATTACTTCTTATGGCATGAAAAAACTCGAAAGCAACCAATATATTATAAAAGATAAGACGGCCAGAGGTAAAGGTACTTTGAAAGACCGAAATCAAACGGGACAAAAAAGGACTCTATTAACTAGGACTTTAGACACTAACTTGTACACAACATTGCAAAGACTTCTAGGCCGAAAAACCGACATAGACTACTTAGGAAGATTTTTCTTAGGAACGAGAACAGTATTAGTATGATTAAAAAAGGAAGGAAATTCATGACCATTATAAGCACAATAAGGACACAAGAATAACTACAGGACCAACGACATGCTAATAATGCTGGAAGAAAAAAAGGAGTCATACCATCAGGACCAGGAGCTTTTCTAGGGTGCATTTGACGAAAAGTTTCTAACACTTCCTCTCTAGTGTAGCGTCTCAAAATCTTGTAATTCGTCTTAAAAGTCACTCGTGGAATAATTTTCTCCAAAACGCCATCAAAATTAGACGGACATGTGGTGGTAAAAAGGTAACAAACATGATKAATCACAATACTCTCCAACTCCTCCCGATTATCCTTCCAAACCAACTCGGCATCCTTTAGTCTAGAAATGAAATTAAACTTTTTTTGGTACCAAAGCTCTTTGATGAAAGCACTTTGAATTAGAATCCCCATATTTGAGAAAATCAATACTAGAACGCTGCCACCACAAAATCTCCTCTTTGCAACGAAGAACCCGAACCTGCTGCATTATGTTCTTTCCACTACTTGGATCATCAGCAAACTTTAAGCTTCTTTCGAGGTTATGAATTTGAGGTTGCACATTACCAAAGCAATTTTTATTCCACCCCGCCAACTTACTAGCAACAACTTGCTGCTCTCTACTGGAAATTTAAAACCGGGTCTTCATTAACACCTTCCACTCATTCAGCTTCAATAACTCCTTCGCAAGAAGACTCTAGGGCCCACATATTCTCAAACTTGAATTATTTGTTTTTCCTCCTATTTTCATGACTACCATACCCATATACATTTAAATTAGTTTAATAAGGATAGGAAGATGATCTTAAACCAACTCATCCAAATGCCACACCTTTTGCCAAGGAAACGTAACGGACCAACCCAAATTTGCAAGAAAATGATCTAATCTCTCTTCCACCGAATCAACTCCATCTCTCCTATTCCGCCACGTAAACGTATTCCCCTTAAAGTTCGAGTCCCGTAAGTCACATGAATGGGATGAATCACGGAAGCACTCCAACATATTATGACTTTTAGCCACACTACCCCTCTTTTCAAAACTATAAAAAATCTCATTTGTATCACCACCCACTAGCCAAAGAAGATCAGTCTTTGAGTGGAGATCTTCTAATAAATTACAAGTCAAATGTTTTAAAGATTTCCCAAACCAACCATAAAGGCCACTAAATCTCCACCAAGTACCATTAGATAACCACCGTGGTTTACAATTAACATGATGATAACCGACATGGAAAGAAGCTCCAAATCAATTTCCTTAGACCAATGTAATGCCAATCCACCTCGACGTTTTACACTATCCATAGAAACGCCATTAAAACTTCCCAACCTATCCTTCACACCCCCCATTTCAACCCCACTCAACTTAATTTCGGACAAAAACACCACCGACATCTTAATCCTCCCGAGAAGCTCTTGAAGGTCCTTAACTTCTAGGGGATCACCAAGTCCCCGATACTTTAGACATAAAAGACTCGATAAAGTCCTTTATGAAACTTTGTCGTTGTACGCATAACAACATCAGTACCATTTTGAATACTAGGCTTTGAGGACTTACCATGCATTCAACTTGCCCTTATTTGACAACATCTTAGACATAGACAAAACTTGTCTTTTTAATTTTAAGACAATCATTATTAACACATGGTAAGTTGCTTTTAATTGATATTTTGGTTGTTGATTTTTTTAGGTAGTTATAATGATATTTCATTGAATATTTTTCGTGGAATATTTTTGTATTGATTGATTGTTGATTTTTTAGACAATTATTTAACTTGATGGCATGTAATTGTAATATGCCAAAGGGAGGGGGTAGAGTGGTAATTTCAGGGGACACCACCACGACCTCCCCCTTCCCTTATATATTAGAGATTTTTCAATCCAACTTTTGATGTCTTACAATTGTAAGGTGAAAGCTCAATTTTTATATAAGTTTCCTGTGAATTCATTACAAATGGATTAATGATAGAGTATATGTGGTCAATGGTGGTCAAGTGCGTTAGTAAGTTGGGGGTATTTGTGGTAGTTACATAAAGTGGATTTAGATTCTAGTAAAAATGGACTTCGAATAGTATTCCCCATTTAAGTTATTGGTATTGGTTGTGTGCGACCATATTACCCCATAGCTTGTGTAGGATTCATAATAGACGAACGCTACGAAGTAGAGGCCCGGAATGCGCATTCGTTGGAGCCGTTACTTCCACAAAAACCACACACAAACCGAACCGTAAATACAAAAACGATTCGGTAATCAGAGTTAGAAGAGGCAAAAATGGCTTCTTCAGTAATATCATTTGTTGTTCCAAACAATTCTTTGTTTCATAACCTCGCTCGTATTTCCTCGCCTACTCCTCAATTCTACTTATCACGCTCCCATTTTCGTTCTACAATTCAGGCTACGACTTCATCACTTTCCGTTGAATTACCGGTAATTTTGCATCCTTTTCTCTTTGATTTTCCTTTCATGTTATTGTTTATCAATTACGACTTTTGATTATTTGAAATTGAATTATTGCTACTCTGATTTTGAGAACTTGCAATGGATATGTGACTTTGTATATTGTGATGTTGAAGCCTTTTGTTGTTTGTCTGTTATATAATTATAAGCATTCTGAATTTTGATGATGGAAAAGTTATTTAGTACTTGTATGATTTTGATTGTTTCTTTAACATGAGCGAAGAGTTTGTTATGTATTAATTTTGTTTGCTGATCAGCTGTGCTCCGGTCGTCGAGGACATTATTAGTTTTAGCAAAACATTAAAATAATATTTATCAAGTTGCGCTATTCGGTTAACACTGTTTCTTGACACTATATTTATGGTGGCTAGTTTACCCGGCAGCTGCATTAAGTTTTTTCCCTCTGTCCAGATGATATTGTCCAGAATTTTAGGTGGACGGACGTTGTGAATGGGAGTATGCTGGAAGTTGCATACTTTGCGTGGCATAACATTATCATACTAATGTGTGGCATGATCCATGTAATGTTTGGTAACCTAGAACTTTAGTAATAATGCCGCCTTGTTTGGCACTTGAATCAATCTGTTGGAGCAATACCATGTCGAGGTTCAAGCCTAGCAAAGAGGAAGATGTTTGTCCTTGAGTTTTGCAGGAGTTTTGGCAAGTGTACAGTCGAGGCAGTCAGTTAAAAAAAATCCGTGCCTGACTCCACAATTGGGATATTGCATAGTTGAATTTGACCATGGTTGGGAATTGGGATGAAGTTTAGGAAACTTCCTAGATTCTATAGGCCTAGAGGGACGATTGTATGCAATGTGGCATGTCATGGGAGTTTGAAGCTTAGAGCTACATAATATATACACTTTAGTAGCTTTGTAAAGCCTTCGTTTAAAGGCTATTTGGAAGAAAATGAGGGACGAATAGAATGAAAGGCGAGTCATTGAGTGGAATAGGCTAAACTAGAGAAAGAGCACAATACCTTCATCAGGAGGTAGAAGATGAAACAACAAACAAGCATGAAGAATTAAAGAGGGGAGAGAAACCTCTAATAAGTCCTGTAACAGTGCTAGTGAGAGCTAACTGAAATCTGGCTTGAAAGGATTACTGAGTAACCAAGTGAGCGGTCCACATTACTATTGTAAGAATCACTTTATACTTCATTATGACTAATGATGGCAGTGGTTATTGGACTATAGGAAGTTGAAATTACCTTGATAAGTTAAAAACTTCTGTAGTGCGGATTTATTGTTTGCTCATATGTTTAGTTCTTCCTCCCAAAACTTTCTACTCACAATTTTCAATGCCTCACTTTTCAAATGCTAGAAGTACAACCTACCTTTTCTTGTAGAGTTCAAGGTCACTGATGTTTTGTAATATTTGACGTTGGCAATTGACTATTTAGTGATGTACATATTTTAGTAGTTATATTATACTTCACTAATATCATGTCCTGGCTGCAGTGGGTATCACTTCACCTTTTAGATCACAATAGTTATGAGCGAATCATTGGTTAAGGTTAAGAAATTATGACTTCGGGCTTTTTATTTGAAGTGAAGATTTCGAGTGGTAAGAATAGTGGGTATCCAAATTGTCAAAGGCTACTAGATTTTTTTTTATTTTTGAAATAGCGATTTGGAAATGGTATTGGTTAGTTGGGTATGGCAATTCATGAGACATATAAATTTTTAATTTTTCAAAATGCTAAAGTAGAGTTATTCTCAAAATGCCGTATGTCCGTCAAAGCCATTAGAGAAATATAGGTGGGGTTAGCATAGGAAATGTAGCAATGCTATTTATGTTCCATACTTTTGGTAATAGGGTCAATAGAATAGAGAAATGGGGTGTCTTCTGGGAAGTCAGATAAGTATGTTTCAGCATAATCTCTCTTGTAACACTTCTTACTCAAGTTCCATCTAGTTTTATGGGTGAGTTTCTTGTGGAGGAACACTTGACCTCTAGATTAATTGATTGAAGACAAATTACAAGCTCTGTCGCAATGGGGAATGTTGTGCTCTCTAGTGATTTCCTGGTGTTGAATTTGTTGTAATAAATTGTTTATCATCCATGTATTACAAATATTATTTGATATTTCAGGAAACGACTCCAAAAACTACTGCTGTTCAACAGGACATCTTGGCTTGTCCAATATGCTATGAACCTTTGATGAGAAYAGGTCTCCCAGGTTTGAACTTGTAAGTTTAAGTGCAGAGCATGATTACATTTGTCTATTGCTGATTGGCTGAGACCTTTGATTCATTTTGTGTTGATACTTGATATTCAGGGAAGCAATTTACAGGTCTGGATTTAAATGTGAAACATGCAGCAAGTCTTACTCAAGTAAGAACATTTACTTGGATCTCACAGTAACTGCAGGCTCAAAGGAGTATGCAGAAATCAAACCTACTAGAACAGAATTATTTCGGTACATGTTCTTGTGTCCATCTTTACCTTCCTTTTATTAACATTCTGCCTTATTATTGCAATATAGATGTTGCACCATAGGTTTTTGCTAATTATTTCCCTGATCCGAATATCTGATAGATGAGCACTCTTGAGGTCATGGTTAACTCAGAAGTCAGTTTAGGCTTTGTATTCTAATTTGTGATGTTATACTGATGCCTTTAACTCCTATCTAAATTAGAGTTATCTTTGTTGAATTTTATCACCTGTCATTAAAGCCAACTATCCTCAGCTCTCTTTAAACTAGTTGCTGAAGACTTTGACTTGATGTAACTATTAGTTAAATTCTCCGAGTTAATTCTCATACCACCATTGTAAATTTGTAATGGACAGGAGTCCACTTGTTTCTTTTTTGTATGAACGGGGATGGCGCCAGAATTTTAACCAAAGTGGGTTTCCAGGTCTTGAGGAAGAGGTTAGTCCTTTTTTTGCTTCATGGGAAAAATAGTATTTCATGCATCATTTTCTTCCGTAAAGCAAAATCACTTTATTAGAGGACAGTGATTATTCAGAGGATAGGGTGCAATTTATTGACAATCATTAATTAACATAGGACTATATGACTCTTTCTTGCCCATCTTTCTGTAGAGCCGTTATTCTGCCTATTGTTTGGACTACTGATTTGCCTCTTGCATCAAGTGCAGTTTAATATGGCTCAAGATTACTTCAAGCCAGCGGAAGGAGGTCTACTAGTTGATGTCAGTTGTGGAAGTGGGTTGTTCTCTAGAAAGTTTGCCAAGTGTGGTACCTATGCTGCAGTGATTGCACTTGACTTCTCTGAAAATATGCTACGCCAATGTTATGATTTCACTAAAAAGGATGATCCCTCATTATCTCAGTAAAGCTTCTCTTTCTTTCTCTACAGTGATATTTTCTGTCATGCTTTTGCTTTTGATTTTCCAATATTCTGGCTGCCTTGCTTATTGTTAGCCATGAGTAACTTTGCAGCAATCTTGCTCTTGTGAGGGCAGATGTTGCTAGGCTACCCTTTCCATCAACTTCAATTGATGCGGTTCATGCTGGCGCTGCCTTGCATTGTTGGCCATCTCCTTCAAATGCTGTAAGTGTTTTTATCCTGCAAGTTGCAATATTAAGTTTTGTTGTCTATGTCACCGCAACTCCCCCCCCCCTCTCTCTCTCTCTCTCTCTCTATATATATATATATACACACACACACACACACACACACACACACACACACACACACACACACACACACACACACACACACTCACTTCCTCTGGGGTTTTTTAGGTGAAGAGCTAAATCACGCCCGCAAATATCCGTATTCCGCCCGCGTATTTTTATGAATTTCCTTTCTTACTCTTCCCTCTTTAATTCCCCATTCTGCTTCTTCATTCAACCCAAACTAAAATCACGTAACCCTTTCTCCCTCACTGACAACCATTCCCGCCACCATCTCTGGCCACCACCACCCTGCTCGCACTGCAATCGGACTCCGCATCCAGTCATCCATCTCTTTCCGTTCCCACCACACAATGCGCCTCCTTCGTCGCCAAAAGTAGCAGCTAGTACTGCCGCCCAACGTAGCAGCACGCAGCAGCCCCCCTACCCAACGTAGTAGCACGACGAAGTAGACCCCAAACGCAGCAGCTTCACGCCGTCGGTACATAACTACACAAAATTACAATAAACAAAAATACATTAAACAATTTAATTAAAATCACACATAATTAAAATTGATTAATTAAAATTTATAATTAGTTAATGTTAATCTACAAGTGATTCAATCCTTCATTACAAAAATAAAATAATATATATACATAAAAGGGAGGGTCCGGCCTAGAAAGCAGGACCCACTGATAGGTCCACCCTATAAAGTAGGACTAACCATTGGTGGGTCCTACTTTCTAGGCCGGACCCACCTACGGTGGGTCCTACTTTTTAGGCTGGACCGACCGACGGTGAGTCCTACTTTCTAGACTGGACCTACCAACGGTGGGTCTCACTTTCTAGACCCGACCTATGCTAGGTGGTGGCGGTGTTAGTTGGTGGCTAGGTGGTGGTGGTAGACTAGTCCTTGGTGGTGTACTAGAAGTTAGGGGTGGTGGTGAGTTAGAAAGAAAGGGAGAGGAGGAAGTGAGGGAGTAAGGGTAAACAAGTAATTGTCTTATGTATTGCGGGCGAAATACGGAGTATTATGGGCGTGATATAACAATACCTTTTTTAGTGGCAACTTTTAGCATGACACATACTCTTAGGCAAAATTTGGTTGATTGTGAAAGTAAAAGAGAGAGAAAGTGAGGCATGTGAGATATATGAAGAAATGACATGCAAAAAAGGAAAGACAAATATTATTGTCATTAATTTGATATTTCCAAATTTGTTAAAAGTTGTCAATAAAAAGAAACGGATGAAGTAATTGAATTCATATTTGTTATACTGCTTCTGTTCCTGCCAGTTACTATTCATATACTTCTCAATGCATGTTTTGTATCGTTTATATTTTTAGTTATATGTTTGTGAAAATTATAACGATTGAATATTAATAATCTATCCATTAATACGAGCCAAACATGATCCCACATCAGTATATTTATTCTTATACATTAATAGTTTTTTGTAAGATTCCTTCCACTTGTGAATAGTTAGAAAAAAGAAGTGGCATGAACATTAAAGAACAGAGGGAGTATGCAACTTGTAAGATTGAGAGAGTACACCAGTAACTTGCAACACATCTGCAGTAATATAAGCTTTTCTAGCTGGGATACATGGAACAATAGATTCCTTTACATTTTGTAATGAGAATCATTCTTAAAAGATTTTTGCTTGATCTAAGGAATTGTAACTTGACCAATGCCTTTATGGATTAATTGATGATAATTGGAAGAAGTAATCATTTATTCATCTTAGCCATTAAGAAAGAGTGAATGTCCTTGTACCAAATTATGATTGTGCTACTGTAGAACTGTTTTTGAAATAAAAATCTTTGCTTACTTCACAAGTGGATCCACATAGTCATGGACCAAATACCAAACTCATGCAACTCTGGAATGAAATATTTCAACTATAGGCTGAAGTTGTTGATGGCATAGTTTTGTTTCTGTTAATTCTTGTGGACATGATTTTTTCTTTTCTAAATGATGTTATATATTCAGGTTGCTGAAATCACCAGAATATTGCGTAGTGGAGGCGTTTTTGTGGGAACCACTTTTCTCAGATACTCATCCTCAACCCCTCCATTATTGAGGCCTTTTAGAGAGGTAATAATCTTGTTCTTCTCACAGACCCATCCCCCATATTTCTAGTTCCATGAATTTTTCTTAATTTTATATTTTTCTCCTACATGGACTCATCTTTCTACCTTAAGTACCCAGTGTTGGATCTTTGATACTCAGGCATGGGTGCGGGCACTTAAATTGGGCCAAAACTATTGATATTTTTCACAAAGTAGCCGAGTGGGACATATACTTGTGTCAAACATGGGTATACAAGTCTGGGTAACTTATGTCTAGGGGTACTTTTATTCCTTGATACTACATGAAATCAGCATTTCTATGCACGCAGCGTGTGGTTCAGAGGATGTAGAAAGGACGGAGAGCGGATGAAATTTCTCGTGTTTTGATGTTGTGTTGGTGATGGTTGGAAATGGAAGGACCAAAGAATGCATTTTTCTTCGTGAATGAACTAAATCAATCAATCATAGCCTTAATCCCATAAGTGGGGTCGGCTAACATTAACCAAAAATGATTATTCCGGGGAGTCATCCACATAGATTTTCCTCCACCACCCCCTACAGTCGAGGGCCTCATTCTCTTGTAAATCCATTTGCTTCAAATCCTTTCTAACTCCTTCTCACCAAGTCATTTTCGGTCTCCCTCTACCTCGTTTGGAATCTCCCTGATCTCACTCTTCCATTCTTCGCAACGGTGCCCCCGGGTTCTCCGTCTTATATTCCCAAACCAACGCAAGCAATTTTTCCTTAACTTGCTTGCAATATCCGCAACACTAACTTTCTTACGGATAACTTCATTTCTTATTCTATCCTGTAGAGTGTTCCCACACATCCATCTCAACATCCGTATTTCTATGACTCCTACCTGTTGAATATGCTCTTTCTTAGAAGCCGAACATTCTAAAACATACCAAAAATTGAGAAGATTTGTGAAATAGATTTCCCTTTCCTTCACTTTGGCTTTCTCTCCAAAATTGTAATGGGAATCTGTTGATTCGAATGGATACTACAAGAGGGGGGGTGAATTGTAGTACTGAGTTCCTATTAAAAAAATTTTGCGGAATAAAATCCTTTGAGCTAAGTTTGTTCAATAAAGAAAGACTTGCATGTCCACATCGCTTGTGCCAAAGCAATGGATCATCATCAATAACACTCAAAGCAATGGATCATCATCAATAACACTCAAACAAGTTAGATTGTTCTTAGGAACATGGTC